>OMNW01009236.1:5459-29368 GCA_900303245.1 Selene dorsalis
GTACATTTTTGATACAATTATCTTTTTGTTTGTTTGTTTTTTTTTTTATTGTAAGATTCTGTTGTTTTTTATGTTTCAGTTAATCACATTACATATTTTTTGTTTTGGATTTTTAAACTTGTATTGTGTGATTTCAATCTTTTTCATTTATTTATTTGTTGTGTCTGGACTCCAGGAGGTCTGGTGACCACCAGAAAAAAATAACTTTGCTGAAATGCAGTGCAGTGACCAATTCAAATGAATGTGTGATGTCACATTATGCACTGACTGACCCAGAAGCTGCTCCTCGGTATTTCTCCTCCATCAGCTCAGGCGCAGTGGCACTGATCTGATGTTGACTTCACCTGACACTGAGCCCATGACTAAGAGGTTAAAAGAGTTCACTTGCTAATTTGTTTTTCAAAGAGAATATATCAAATTCGAAAGACAACAAAATGAAAACGTCATGAGTGACAACTTTCAAACGGTGTGGCACTTAAAGCTCGCCTGGCACTCAAGGCCCTTTGCATATTTGTCATTTCAGCCTGTGGGTTTCACTAGAGAAAGAGAGCAGCAAGACAGTATGAAAACAAATTCATTTAGGTTTTGTATGTACTCTATGATCAACAGCTCAAAAAAGTACAGCTAACAAGGCAATCAAGAAGAAAAAGGAGAACTAAGATGAGCAAACAAGCTGTTGTATTCAGCTCGAATAGTCCATCTATCTTTTACCCAGACTTATTGTCCTTAAACTTTGGAGTGAGTAAGATTCCTCTGAGCTTCTGACACAATCAGTAATCAACAGAAAGCTGCTTAAAGAGACACAGCAGTGATTTACTGCTGATTTACTTCAATAACGTTGAGCACTTTTAAAGGCAGGATAAAATATAATAGTCCAAACTGGTGCTGCAGAGGTTGAGATGTTCTGACTCCCTTGACTGGACTCTAAAAATGCAGGATTCTACACATCCCATGCATGATGCAACTCCATAGAAAAATTGGGTTAAACCTTAGTAGATGCCCATGGCTTGAAAAACTGCACATCCCTTTTTTTTTGTTAGAAGTTTGTTGTTTCCAAGTCAAACCCAGACTTCAGAGCATTTACTCCAGAGCCAAAAAATTATTATACCTCAGTTTTCAGAGGCTGAGAGTCACTTCTCATGACAAGAAAACTGATCCTTGTGTAAAATCTGCGGTTTACTGTCTGGAGCCATGTTCAGAAATGGAATACATAACAGTGCTGGTTTCATCTATCTTGTCTGTCTGTCAGCTGTAATGTGACTTACAGGTTCATCCAGACATGATACAAAAGTACTGCATGCTGGCAAGAGGGAACAGAGATAGAGTGAAAGACAGCAAAAGACAAAGGGGAGGGAGAGAGAGAGAGAGAGAGAGAGAGAGAGAGAGAGAGAGAGAGAGAGCAACAGAAAGAAAGAAAGCAACTCAAAAAATTTTCAGCACTGTGCTCATTTTTCACTCACTTGACATTTGTGTTCTTTTTTTTATCAAAGGAGAGCTAAACAATGTTCTGACAGCTGGGATGAAGACTTGGTTCTTTCATAGGCTGTATCAGTGATGTAACTTTTAAGCTGAAGCTTTAATTAATGACCATTGTCGTGATCGCGTGGTAGCACCACAGTCCTCAGCTTGTCACACTGAACTCGTTAATATCTCGTCCGATCAGTGTTATGATTTAATGTTATTGTGAGAGCTGCGCTCTGTTTCAAGACACCCAGCACTGAAGAAACACTGCATGACAAAACCTTTAATTGGGACTCCTGTCAACATTTGTTTACTCATATAAAACTTTCAATCTTTCAAATACTCTCAATTCAGACTTATGCCACACAGCAAGAAGCGTAAAAGAATTATTAACTGGTCAGAGCTAGTGACACTGGTGTCCTGACAATAGCTAAGGCTGGCTGGACTGCATACAGTAAAAATTCTGTTTTTATGACTGCACTCTTGTCAAAAAAAAACTCACCAAATACATAAATTAAAGACAAAAACTGAGCTGTGATTTCAGCTGGATTTAAATATTTACAACATTTAAATGACAACTCAGAAAGAAAGTTAGAAAAGACAGAATAACTTTCTTATTTTGTTTCTCACACAGCTCACAGCCCCCATCTGGGACCAGCAAAAGTTTCCAATCAGTGTTTTTTCCTCAAAAAATGACTGGGGACTTTCTTCATCTGAACTCCAGAAGGAAACAGGCATTTATCTGAGACAGGCATCTTACAGACACGTCTTCTTTTCTAATTCCTGTTGTTTATCATGTAAATTTGGTCATACCAGTATTTCAGAACAAAGCGTCCTTTTCAGTTGCTACTTTTTGCCATGCTAAAGTTACAGGGTTAATTGTTATTATAAACTCGATGCTTCCTGTAGCAATTTCACATTAAACATGGATGAAAACCGCTGTGCTGATGTAAGGGTTAAGTCTTGTGTCCAGGGTCTGTCAGATCTGCTAGTTTCTTTAGCAGTTAGAGATGATCTTTCTCCCCCATCCTATCTCTTGTTATTCCCCTGTGAAGCGAGGCTCAATGTATTGGAGGAGTTCCTCTACTTGCCAGCCACTCCTGAGCAGTCAGAAGACAATGGACATCTGTGTGACTGCCTGTAATAAGAGGTGCAGCCTATACCCCCTGGTTGGCATCGATGCATAGTCCAGTCACATACCCAGTCTTGTTTGAAAAAAAAGTCTGCATATTCACTGAAAAATGAATGACATAGACCAACCTTAGTCAGTCAGTCAGTCAGTCAGTCATTCGGTAATTTGTAATTATAGGGCTGGCTGCACTGTTGCAGAGCAGCCAAAAATGACCCAGCTCATACTCCGACAAAATTGCCTTAACATTTCATATGAAAAAGTCCCTTGTGTCATCCCACTGTAGATGCTTGCTGAGTGATTTCTACTATGCTAACCTGGACTGTTTGTACCATATGTCCAGTGGACAGTAAACAGTTGCCACATTTTTTTCTTTTGTATGTATAATTTTTCCACGTTTTCCAGTGGATCAGGTTCATGGTTATTTTAAAACACATTTCTCTGGCTATAGACAAAAATAATGCCAAGGTCAAAAGCTGAAAAACTGCTTCAGAGGTAGAGTGAGTAGGTTTCAATGTATGTGACCTCATGCCTTTGTGTCAAAATGATGAGTGCGTATATGGAGCACATCACAGTGTGAATGTGTAGTCGTGATTTGGTATGTCCACGTTGTTATGTGTGTACCTGCATTCGTGCACTCTCCACAAGTCAACACAGGTGAATGGTGGGCTGCATTGGTTCCTTTTGCAAGAGTCAGATGAGCACCCCAGGGATAGGCCTTGTACGCTGACCTGGGAAACCCCATCTCGTGGCTGGCTGTCCAGTGGTATATAGCGTCCATTGAGGCGTAAGTCCCTCATGCAGCCTGCAAGAAGAAAAATGGAAAACAGAATTTGGTGGAACAAGAAATATACTGTTATCTACATTCCCCTGCACAGACACAAAATTTAATTATACAGAGCCTCATGTACCCAGTGAGCAAATCAACAACATGCCCTTGATATATTACTGGTTCCATTTCTAACACTTACAGCATATTTATTGTGGTTTTTTAAGCCCAGACTGCTCTGTCATATTCAGTGCTACCAAAGGTTTAGCAAAGCATCTCTTTTAGTGGGAACAGAGGAGCAGTGATCGTCTTGTTGTAAAGTGTTTATTGCAGCATCTTAAAGTGCCACTCGTACTGTTCTGGTGCACACCGACAACAAAGATTTGCATCCGTGTGCAATACGCTTGGTGCACTGATACCTGTGCTGTTTACACATTGCACTGCTTTCCTGAGTTACATTCCTGAGACACTTATCAAAGAGGAATAACTTTTTTCTGAGAGGCTGTTTGCACAATTCTGCACTTGGCAAACACAGCCTTCAACCAGAGATACATTGCAAATAGAGGCAAAGTGTTTTAATGGAAACAAACCTCACCTACATATAGTGAAAAGAAACCTCCTGTTATTACCGTTTGACATCACTTTTTGCAATAATGTTCACCAAAGTAAGCAAAATCACAGGTCTGTCCAATGTAAACACCACACTATACAATATTTAAATGGATGTACTTACTGATTTACCTTTAAACTACTAAACTTGCCATGGTTCAGTCAATGGATTATGATGTGAATGAAGAACATGTGCAACATTGATATTTTGTGTCTCTGCTCTGGCCTTGTCAGTCCAAACAATGAGGCGGTGAGTTCAGCATTAGCAAGGAATAGGGGAGCGCAGTACAACCAGTTGAATGTTGAATTTAAATTGATGAATTTGTTGCTCTTATCATTTAATTGTCTCTGGTGGCTTCTGTTGTTTTCTCTTCTTAATCTCAGTGTTGCAATTGATATTTTTTACCCTTGCTGTCATTGTCGCTCTTCTCTTGTAGCTGCCTGTTTTTATTTTATTTTTGACTCTTGGTGACAGTGCTGTGTTTGATTATATTATTATTTCTTGTGCTTACAAAGTAAAGTTTCAATTAAAGAATAAATCTTCAGATATATTGCATGATATATGTTACAGAGTGAGACAGAGAGAGAGGATATATGAGTGGAGCTGAAGACTCAAATTGATTGTCTGAACTAGATAACAACAACATTTGAGTGAGCTCAAAATACCTAAGCAAACAATAATCCACATCCACATCAGTGTGCTCATTTCTGATTCGAAATAAACCATACCACAAATCACTTAAGACAGTCTACCTGATCTTTTTATATTCTACTTGATCTTCTGATAAAGGGGCTTTAACAATGTGTTAAAAAAAGGAAAGGCTGAACGACAATACATTGTAGGCTACTGATCTGAATCCTTTAAAAGTAAAACTAAAATGAATGACAGAAATACTAAATGAAATCAGGCACACACGTACATCCTTGTTTACTGTGGGGACCTGTCACTGACAACATATTCCATAACCCTTTGCCCTAATCTTAACCGACATCTGGCCTAACCACAACCCCAGTCCTCTCTGAAGCTGAACTTTAAAACCAAGTCTTTACCCTCAGTAAGCCATTTAAAGGTGTGTTGAAGTTGTCTGACCCCACAAATATAGCTTAGCAAACCCACGCATGCACATACGCACACACGCATGCACATTCCCTGCCATCATCTATCACGTCTGCCTCTTTTGAAGAGAAATGCTTTTAAAGTCCATTTAATAAACACATGCATTGTCTTTTACTGCCTGCGGCACAGCTGTCTACACCTCTCACTGTCTCACTGTCTAACTCTAGGGAGCTCTCTCTCTCTCTCTCTCTCTCTCTCTCTCTCTCACTTTATATCTGTCTCTCTTTAGTTCTGACCTCTCCCTCTCTCTATTATCATAGAGTGCTCTGCCTTTTTCTAGTTTCACTGTATCCCCCCCCAAACTCTGTCTCTCTGAGTCTTTTGACTGCTCCAGGCAACACGTTTACATGTGCAACCTCTCATCTCTCAACAACAACCCACAACATTAACCACATAATATACACATAATGATTCCTTTCACTCCCCTAAATTAAATCAACTTAGCATGTTTAGTTGAATAGTTATTTCAGACTTACTCTCATTTGTAGCCTAAGCCTCAAAACAAACCATCAATCAGTGGAACTTGTGCCCTTTGTGTTGGTTTATTCACAGGAGAGAGTGGAGTTGTTCCATAGCATTATGGTAGTGATATTATTCCACGTATCACAGTTATGAAATATAGTTTAGAAAGTTAGCTTATTCATTCATTCATGTACAGTAAAAATTAAGGTAAAGCCACAGGACGATTAATGTAGCTTTGCTGATCAGGAACCTGCAGAGTTGCCAGGTTTTGCTGACTGGTGGCTGAGTGTTGCACTGGGTACTGACCCAAAAAGTTAACTGCAATCATTGTGGGCAGTGAAGGACTCTCTTTGTTCTTCTAGACAGCTTTTTGGAGGCTTTTAGCAAAACTGTTAACAAGACATTTTCGAAGGATCAATTTATTACACAAGAATTTGATATCATAGAAAACCTTAAAAAAAGAGACCATCCTCGTTGTTTCAGCGAGTGCCCCAGAACAACCTGTATTTCATTCACATGATAAAGCCCTGTCACGGCTGTAGAGAGTATCACAGAGGCCCAAAGAAACAACACAACAAAAAGAAGAATAGAAGACGATGGTAGCCATTCATGAAGATGTGTTATTGTGTTTGCTTGCTTTTCGCAGTGGAGGAAGATGTCAGAGACTAATGGAATACTGAGGCTGAGGTGAGTGTCATCGCCATCCAAACAACAATGTGTGAACATAGACAAGACTGGTGGGAAAGGATACAGA
Organism: Selene dorsalis; assembly: GCA_900303245.1. NCBI lineage: Eukaryota > Metazoa > Chordata > Actinopteri > Carangiformes > Carangidae > Selene > Selene dorsalis. The sequence continues at coordinate 11,761 of OMNW01009236.1, forward strand.
TGAAAACTCAGTGTCAAATCTTCACGTGCAACAACAGAGTTTTAGATGAGGGCTACCAATAAGATCATTCACACATTTCTACTATTACATCAACTATTAACTGACTGATTACATATGGTATGATACATTTATTGCAGTAATTTATGACAATTATAATAAACCAATAAAAACTACTAAATATATTAAATAAATATTCTTTAAAATCATAAAACATGATCTCTTGTTTATTGCGCTGTAGAAAAAATAATTTGTCAACCTTAAAGGGGACATATTATGGAAATATCACTTTTTGAAGGCTCTTAAACATATATCTGGATGTTTGGCTTGCCTTCTGGCCCCAAAAAAGTGAGGGGGGGGGCAGTTGACCATTTGCATTTAAAGTGACAGGGCACTGAAACCAGCCGTTCTGAACAGGGCTATTTTGAGTGGATGAAAAGAACTATGATGTTTGATCCTTGGAGTATTTTGAACGAGTCATGTCACAGACATGTCTTTAAGACACCTGGGAACTATTTCAATTTGTGGAAAAGGGGCATAATATGTCTCCTTTAAGACAGTATGAATGGGTGTATGTAAATCTATAGTGTTTTAAAGAATGATTTAAAATTTGTAACTGTTACAGAGTTCAGATCAGCCTGCCCAAACTTTAACATGCCCACATGAACACACAAGCACATACATAAATGCATTCAGAAGACACACACCCACACATCTCTCTGGGGGCTGGACGTCATCCCAACAATGAAGATGCATTTGGGTGAAATTGCCATTAAACTGTCATATCAATCATTCATCAACACATAAAAATACAAAATACCCCCTAGAAATTGTATGAATATATAAAGAGGACCTATTTCTGGTAGCACTTTCCAAGAGGGATACCATCTCCTATGCCCTGAATGACACACAACTCCCTTTTTTACTTTACCCTGTGATAAGTCAAACGTAGCACATCCGTCTTGCTCTCCCATACACATGCTGGTTATGCTGAGACGAGGCCAGATGTAACCTGTGAAAGCAGCTTATTATGAACCACATTTATGTTTATTGTGAGGCGACCTCTGGCAGCTGTAGAGCCAGAGGTCGTAGGAGTAAAGTAGGTTGTGGAGAACAAAAAGCAGCAAAGTCCATATAAAAAGGAAGGTGAGCTGGATGGAAACAGTCATTGTTGGTTTCCCATGAAACCGACATTGCTTCTTTCGTCCATGATGGTTTTTCACCCTTGAGTGTGGTATTTGTTACATGCCATATACCATGACGATGAAAGTTCCTTCTTAAGGCGGCACTTGTTTTCTTTCATACTGTGATCTTCTCCTAACATAAAAATGAAGTGTTTGTGTCTAAACCTTGTTAGACTGTGACCATCAACTCCACTGAGTGTGTACTATTGTTGCCATGGTGATGAACGTCCCTCACACCTGCTGCTGGTACACTCAAATTTATCTAAGGTTGGGGACAAGAGACATCTTAAACATAGCTGTTTAAGATGGAGGATTTGTTGCACATACAATACAGTCTGGATGGTGTTTGGAAGGCGTCTAATACACTTTGCTGTTATTTTGTCATTTTGACATTGTGAGATGTGTCAGTTCCCCACTGAAACGGACATTCTGTAAGTCCATTTGGGACACAAACACCACTAATCAAACATTACTCAAAGGGAAAATAGTGAAATATATTTGAGAATATATTAATGAATAAATATGAGTTCACAAAAAAACTTGTTCTGATTTTGTTTTGTGAAAGGCTGCGTTACTTGATCAAGAAGACACTCTGGAGTCAAACGAAAGCTGTGGTTAAAAATGTTTGACAGGAGGTACAGCCCAACACAAAAACCTCTGACCTGATGCAAAGACGATCATTTTCATTGAATCATCTAATATTACCTCTCCTGTGCCTCAGAGCTGCAGTGCCACACCTGAGTTCAGTTTCTTCAAGCTGCTACCATCTGCACCACGCTGTTACCTCCAGCCATCAGTGTGTTTCCACCATCTCCTCCCCACTGCGTTCCAGTTCTTCACTCTTCAGCAATTCCCCCACTACTCCAGCCAGACAGGTCCTGCTGCCTCAGCCCCATCCCCCTCCTCCATCCCCCTCTCAACATGTTCCTCATTAAAACATCTTTCAAACTCAACTTTTTCTGCTTCTGGGTCCTGATATTAAAATACAACTTTATTAATTTGTTGGGCCACCACATTGTTGCCTGAACAGCTTGAGTACACCTTGGCATCAACTCTATGGGCTCTAATTTCGTACCAGGCGCAGGCGTGGCGGACGGTGGTGAACCCCACACAGTGGTAATTTCACCTGGCGCAACACGGCAATTTGGAAACCCACAGACTCTACCTTTAAATATTTGAAAGTTTGATGTAAACAGTTTTTTTAATAAAGTAGTAATTTAGAAGTACATGTGTTCTGTTTCATTTTTATCATGGAAAGTCGTGGAAATTCACTGGTATTGGTAACTACTGAAATTTGGGTATCACGATAAGCCTAATCACTGGTAGTTGCAGTCTTGATAACTATTCGACTTAGGGGGGAAATGTAAAAATTGAAAGCTGGAGCAGAAGAAAACAGAACAAACCGCATCTGTTAAATCCTTGAAACTTCTTATTGAGAAGGTTGTTTTAGAATTGTCAATGGGACTAAAAAAACTAATTGACTGTCCCTTTGACAAGTTGTCCTTCAGCCTGAAGCTCCTCCAGCTGTTCCCATGCAGAGGTAGAGTAGCTTGCAAGCTGCACATTAAGAATGTAGTGGGGAAGAGACATGGGGAAGTGCAGGTAACAGCTTGGCAAAAACTTTCAAAACCTTAAAGGGGAAATGAAACATCCAGACAACTTAACATAATTCATTACATGGATTTTCCAGTGTACTTAAAAATTGTGACCAGCCACAAGAAAACCAGCAACAAGTTGGCCCGGCACAAGTCGTGTAAACACAGGAAAAATCTTTTTTCGTTTTTTTTGCATAATATGAAAGTTGAAATTATGAAGAAGCCACTCCATGTTTCAAATAACAGTACCGGGGGTCTTAAAACCATAAATTCTGTATTTGAATTTGGGTTGTTTCATAGGAAATTCCCGCTGGGAGCTGGGTCCTGGTAGGGGTGTGGCGATACAACAGAAAATCAGCATACTGGCTTTCTTTGGCCAATCGGCTGCACGTGAAAAGGGAACCACATGGCTTCTTATGCAGCTGCTCCTGCATATAAAGTAGGCTAGTAACTGTTATTGCTACTTCTGAAAGCTGCATGTGTTTTCATCATTGAATGAAGATGGACCAGGAAAAACGCACTGCAGAAGAGCTAAATCGTGGCTGTTACAGCGCAAACCTTTGGCAGTACTTCTTCAACAAGACAGATGCTTCTAGTAGTGCCGACGCCGATCTCAATTCTGATTCTGAACCTGAACTAGAAGATGAAATTGAAGAAATTGACGAGAGTGACTGGACTGGAGTGACATTGGAGAACATCCCTAATCTACAGTTGACTTTAGCAGAAGATGAAGACAAGGAAAAAATCCCTCGGCCTCGCAGCACAGGAGCTGGAGCGTAAGGTATCAGAAGCTACATCTACTGTAACATTTGAAGACGATAAAGACAGAGAAATCGAGATGATCCGTAACTTTGACTGCAAATGCTACGGAAGAAGAGGTTAGGTTTCCTCTAAAATCAATGCTTTGACATGCAGCCCAAAATTTACCACCAGTGAAAGTGCTTGGAGATCAAAATACAGCCTTGTGTCACTTACCTTGGAAGCTTTTGTTGATCGCAGATGGAAAGGTATTTCCCAAAATGACAACACTGGGGTCAATTATGATCTCTCGGCTCCGACCCTGTGATCCTGTGACCTCTCGCTGCCCTCCACCACCATCCAGTCGCAGTGTCATCTCATTGTCATGCCGATCTAAGATGACCTCATGCCATTCCCCGTTGTCAAGGCGATAGGTGGGTAGGGTAAGGTTGTAGTCCCCGTCACCGAGGTTGTAGAAAACACAGAGGAGTCCCTGGAAGATCTGCAATGGGAGAAGACATTTAGTTAAAATTTGGCCTTAGTGGTGTGGTCTAACTGCATCGTGTTGGGACATTGTTTTTGTTTATTAAAGGTATTTTACAAAATGACTCAACACAGCAAACAAATATATAATATAATTAAGTGATTAAATAATCGTTAGCTTAATGAGTATTGAAATGCACTGGATTCACACATCACTTAGGGGCTTAGTATCATGAACTTCTAAAACACTAATGAACAGTTGGCAGAAAGTGTATTCTTATCATTGAGGTGGATCTCTCCTTCCTGGTTCCCTCATAGGTTTTACACTGCATGCTTTGTTAATGCTGTGTCATTGAAGGATGAAGTAACTCTTCCTTTTGCACATTTGAACATTTGTTACAACAAATCATGCGTGAAGTGAAGAAACAGCTAAAAGGTCTATCACCATTAAGACTGAGCAAAACAAAACGTTTTCTTTTGTTTTATTCTTAGTACTTTCACAACCATCTGATGAATGAGTCACATTCCCTTTTGTCACTGCCTGAAAACAGGCAACAGGCCTTGTTGCTAACAGTTAACTTTTGTGCCTTTCATTGAATAAAATGTCAGTTGCAACACAGTTGTTTGACAGTCATAAAAAACGACTGTCAGAACCAGTGATGAGCCAGGCCTTAATGGATCTCTTATAGACGACAGAGGTCATTCTTTAAATGATATTGAGATTTTGTTTCTCCTCTATTAAATACGAAAGGATGCTGAAAATCACAGTGACATCTGTTCTGATGACACAAGTCAGCGGTCCTGAATTCCTATTCGCTTGTGTTCTATAATACACATTCTACAACTTGGGGCGGAGCTACTTGGGAAACAGTAAGGGAGACACAGGCGACGGGGGTACTGGGATCTGACATAACACCATCAAACACTGAGGCTGAATTCCAATCTGACCCCTTACAGACTCACTGACTTAGAGGCGCGTTCACGGGAAGTCCATGAGCGTGTGAGGGCTGTTCCATTGTCAAATCATCAAGTCAGTGAGTCAGTGGGTGAGCCGTTTATGCCCCCTTACCGTAAGTCAGCATCAATGCTGACTTTGTGTAAGGAAATTACCCACAGTTAACACAGTTGTGAAGTCAAATACAGGGGATGCTGTCGAAACACCAGTGTTAAAAACAACAACAACAAAAATAAACAGCGGTAAAAAAACAAATGTAAACAGAGAGAGCTCCAGGTTTCTTTATTGTTAATGGATGGAGCAGGAAATAGAAGTTTACTGTCAGTTTTAACGCTGCTCATCACAACTGTGTGTAGTTTGTGATTATCGATGATGGTTTGGTCAGATCTGATCCAAGAACAGTTATTGTGAGTCTGTCCCTCACACACCTTTGTGCTGCTGAAAGTAAACAGTAAATTATCAGTCCCAGAACGGACAGAGTCAACAGCATTTTGTTGTCAAGGTAACATGAAAGGGGGTAAGTGCTGTTCCTGCCATTCCTGTTTATAGCATCTGGACTCTCACTGACTGTCACACTTAGTCACTTACAGCTGACATTAATTAAGTCAGTGAGGGTTCAGGGCCTGAGTCTTTAGGGGGTGGATTGGAATTGGGCCTGAGAGCCGGGTAGCTTGTTGCTGCGGGAGAAGCAGGTCCTTGGAACTGCTTGGTTGATTTTCATCACATGACATGCTGTGCGCTTGCTGCCTTAGATTTTACCTCTGTGTGATGCAGACATGCACAAATCAACACATGCATCGCACCGACTGCGGGCAGCTATGATGTCGCTTTTGGGTGTGCCTCAAAAGACGCTACATCTGAACGGCCCCCATGCACGCACACACACTTCAGCCAAGAGAGCAACCAAAATCACCCATGCGGCCTGCCATAGGCAGGGAAAATCCTGGATATAATGTGCAATTTTGTCGAGTGGCCAATGAAGTTTTCAAATTATGATTCATTAACTCTTTGGCGAGCTACTGGTCTAAAATATAACAAACAGAAACAACACACCAAACTAAACCTGAACAAAAATAGGTAAAAAGGAAATAAATGAAGCAGACATACTCGTAACAGAATAGAATAAACTATTAGATGCAGTCTCCTTCTGCATTACATCTTTTCTCAGTCCACTCTTAAAACCAACTCTGCTGGTGATTGAAACTACATGCTGTGGGAGTCTGTTCCAGTAGGTGATTGCCATGTACATTGCAGTTCTTTCAAAAGCATCAGTTTTGGGTTCAGGTAGGGAGAAAACACCTCTCAGGGCTTGTCTAGTGCCATAGTTGTAACCATCACTCGCAAGCACCTGCTGAGAATAGAGACAAGCAGACTTACATGATGTACACTATAGATACTGGGGAGTGGTGGGGCGGCACCCTAGTGCCCTCTACTGACCAGCTGTCACTGCAATGACGTGAGATCTTCCGACGACATTGCATTGGAAGATCTCACATCACTGTTTGCAATTACCATCTCATTCAGGTCCTGACAGTGCCATAAATAGCCCGTATAATATAAAACCTATCATAAACCTGACAGTGATAATCTGACGGTAGAACAAAACACTAGCTCATGTTGCTACAGTGGTTCTTTGTGTGTGGGTGTGTAGAGCAGTGAGCATTAATTCTCAAACACTGGTCTTTATTTACCTCTGTACAGAAAGGACCAGGCCTGTTTGTTTGTCAGCTGTCTCCCAGCAGAGTGGAGCTGAATAGTCTTTGGGTTTTGGTGCATCACATTTTGTAAAAATACATTCGAAAACAAAATAGTCTTCTGACAGAAACCTGCTTTTTCTGGATTATCGACAAACTAAAATTCCCATTTGTCCGCCAGCAAGCAGAGAGACGCAGCCTACAAATGTATCCTTTGATCCTTTCAGTGGCACAAACCAATTGACATCAGGCTTTGTTCAGAGAGAGTGGCAGAAGTCTTGGCAAACCTTAGAAAATCAAATCAAAACCATCTACATGGGAAAACACCAGTGGGGGGTAAATAGGGAAAATATGCTGAATGCAGGTTTTAAAACAGAAGAAATAAAGGTTTTCACATAGCTGGTGAAAGCCTGGGTCGATATGCCAAGTTGGCCAGTAGCTCAATAAGTCTGATCGATTCCCTGGAGGTTTGCAAACTCAGGAGAGTGAAGAAGTCTCGTATTGTTAACATTTCAAATAACTGATGACGGCACAATCTGCTCCAGGAGGAACACACTGGATCAGTGAACTCTTTCCAAATCACCTACACCTGTACTTATTCACCGAGCAGCGCTGCAGTGCTTTAACATAATGTGATCAAAATGCACCAGGAGAAAAAGCTTGTTGTCATTTGTGCTGTTACCATGGGACTAAACAATCAATTTTAGATAAGGGAGCGTTCTGGTCAAGTTGAGATTTTAGCTTCCTATTTGTTGACTTCCCTGCTGTCATAGCACACAAATACACACACACACTACATGAATCTCCAAAAGGAGAACTTGTTGAGAAAAACTGTCTTCTTGGGAAGTGATGTGGGGACGGCAAACGAAGCAGGGAGACAAGAAGTAAGAGAATTTATGGATGAGAAGTGAAAAATGAGGAAAAGAAAAACAAAACACTTTTCTCATGTTTACACAACAAGATGTTTCCCTCCGCCCTTAGATCTCGAGATGAAAACGGTTCCGTTTTAACTTGGCTGCGACGCTAATCACATGTCTATCACAGAGCAATATTCATTTAAAACAAATCCGGCAGCCTGCGTTTATGAGTGTGCGTGAGAGAGAAACACAGGGGGAGAGAGCGCAAGTGTGTGGGAGAAAGTCTGAAGACCATTTTGAGAGGGATGGGGTGGTGGGTGGGTCGTCCTAATTTCAATTTCAAACTGTCTCCTCCAAGTGTCCCACTGAGCATAATTTTCTCTCCTCCATCTTCCTCTGCTGCCACCGCCACATAAACAGAGGACTGAGATGAGAAGGGTAGAAAAAACAGAGACCGACAGAGGTGGGTGGCTACCATTAATGCTGCAACCCACTCCCTCTCCACATAATAAAGACAAACCAAATCAGAAAAAAAAGCCTGTCAAATCAACCATCAGTTGTCAACTCTTTCCGTCCCTCTCAACTGTTTCCCCTGTCTTCTCTTTGTTTTTCCTCTTCTTTCATTATTCTCTGCCACAACAGACCTCCCTCGCACACCTATCTCTCCATTTTTCAGCCATGTCTCTCTCAGTTGCTCCTTCTACCCGTGGAGCAGCTGAATAAAAATGCTGGACGGCTCCAAGGTTGTTTAGCTGGAAAACCGAGGCTCATTTCAAGGCTCTGTGATGAAGTATTAATTATATTTAGAATCCACTGGGGCAGCGCTTTTTAACCAGATGCACTCACAGCCACCTGATTTTACCCCCAATTAAAGCTGAGCGGAGCCGAGCAATTTGGCTCCTGCTCTGCTCCCTGGGTGGTGTGTGAGTCAATGTGCTCAATAGTATGTGTGTGTGTGGTGCGAGTCTTAGTGGGAGCATCATATTGTTGATGTGTATGAAGGTGTGTGTATGTGTGTGCGCGTGTGTGTGTGACTCCATTTTTGAGTAAACAGTCCCACTGCAGGGACAGTTTCATCTCCCCTGATGCTTCCTTGCGACAGACAGCTCTTGATGCCGCAGCCTTTCAGTCTCACAGACGTGCAGATGATGTGTTAATCTGCCCTTTTCTCATGATTGAATAATGTGTGTGTATAACTGCTTCATGCATTTTTCGTTATCTTAAGCTGTGCTGGGGAATTACATTCAGCTGTATGAACATTATCAGTAATATTCAGCTTTACATTCATATAAGTGTTCCCTACCCGTACTTTCCTACTTTCTTAGTGCTGCTTTAAAGTCGAGATATTGATTTGGTCATAAAAAAAAAAAACATACGCTGCTGGGCAAATGGCATTGCTTTGACTTCTCACAGCCTAAAGGCAGATGAGTGTAATTTATGTTAAATGCTCTGTGTAAATACCTGAAGCTCTGGCTTGGTGTCGATTTGAGGGATAAATTATCGTGTGTTTGCTGAAAGAAAGTTTCCTAGAATTTGTAAACATCTAAGTTTCGAGGCAAAAATGTAATTTGGTTCCAACAAAAGCAAAAAGATTGAGTTGTTTAAATGAGAAACACAAAATTTGGGAATGGCTTGTTAGTCTGTACGTCATTCTTTCAAATACATGTCATTCCACACAGGGGGTAATCTGCCGTGTAAAAGCAAATGAACTCAGAGGGAAGTTTTCTTGTAAACCATGAATTATGTTTACATTTAATGTTAGTGTTTAGTGCACTGAGATGAACTGAGGGGAAACAAACTACACATCCTCTTTCATGAAACATTTGTGCTTTAAATCCAGTTGTTTACTATCAATTCTTCCACTTTTCTTTTCTTTTCTTTAACACGTTGCTGCATCTTCAGATGTTGCCACCATCTGTTAATCAGTGGAGTGGTGTGACATCATTTGTAGGACTGTGTCACATTAACATCACAGCGAGCCACTCATAGAGAAACAGCTCCATAGCTAATGCAGGTCTTATCTTTGACCTGACTTTGAGTCAGGAAAGGAGAGATAACATTTGAACACAGTCACAATCATGTTTTTTGTTTTTTTTTTTCCCCAGTGCTTTCAATAACATCCAGCTACCTCTGTTGTGTGAGAAGCTGCTCAGGATGGATGTCAGCAGGTCCTCGGTTTCCTAGATCTGTCTGATGTGGTGGTTAGTAACACAGGAGCATCACAGCACCACGGGGGACTCTTGTGTCTCCATTTTCTGTCTAGCCTCTTTTTCTCAGAATACCACCTGCAGAAGTTTTCTTCAGGCTAACTTAACATGGACAAGACCAAGGAGATGGTGGTCGACCTTAAGAGGTGAGCACCACAACTGAACCCTTGAGGGGTTTAAGTGTGTACTAGAGGGGAATAAGCAGACTCTATGTTCAGAAGAAGCTCTTGGGCCTCATTTATAAATGTGGCGTACACACAAAAAACGGGGTCTGAAAGTGGTGTATGTCACTTTCCACGCAGGTTGTGATCTATAAAAAACAAACTTGATGGGAGAATGTGTGCACCCCTAAGCAAACTCTGACCCATGCATATGCATAGTCTGGACACGGTTTGCGAATGGATCTAAATATCGCCTGAAGGACTCCAAGTTACACCAAAATTGTATGGGTGTGTAAATTAACGTATTTTATGCTACAAATAAGGGCCAGGTTGCAAAAAAGAGAACTTCTCCTTTAATAACTCGTTTCAGATTCCCCTAGAGTTGTGTTCTTGGAACTATGTGCCATCTCTGAGCAATTTCTTTTATCTCTCTTTTCACACCTGCAGCCAATATTCACAACAACGACCAAACAATAGCACGCCAGGCTAATTTATATGCAGACCGCATTCATGAGGTGGTTTGCATCGACCAGCTATGGTTAAAAAAGGGCGAGTACAAGGCAGGACGTGAAGCCGATTGAGGTGCACACTTGTAGGCACTCTGTGATTTATAAAGGGAAATTTGCTTACAAGTATGCATACACAGGGTTTTACAAATCTGAATATTTTTTGGCACACGCAAACTTTGGCTTTTGGGCGTACGTACACTTTAAGTAAGGATCCTACACATGGTTTTATAAATGAGGCCCCTGACCCTTGCAACATGCCTGTGTCTGACATCTGATGCCAGTGATGCCAACAAGATCAGTAAACCCATCTGCAAGGCTGGGACCATTGTGAGTCAGAACCTGGAGATGTTTGAGTCAGTGAAGAGCAGGAGGACACTGAACAAGCCACTCTCCATCATGGCCATGCCCATCCCCTCCATTACTCACTGCAGAGACAGCAGACAGACTCAATCAGCTGTCACAAATAATGTGTTAGATTTAATGTTTACCATTGTACTGTGCTTTGACTTATTAAATATATTATATATCTAATATCTGTTCTCTCAATAGGATCTAAATTCTGGTCTTGAGTTTGTAATCAAGGGGTTTAAAAGAAGAAGTCGGTGTGTACATGAATCTCACATGCATCCCTTACTTGGCACAACATTAAAGGTTGGAAATGGGTGTTAATCTGTTTGCATTGTGGTCAATACCTATCCTAACCTTGCTGGCCTGGGGAAAGTGCAGATAACTGGGAAAAATGTGATGAAAGGATGATTCAAGCCGAGATCCCACCTGAAGCTGGAGCTTATTCTTTACACAAAGGGTTCACAGAGGTCCTGATACAGATACCTACAGCACTTGTTTTGATTTATAGCTCACTGTTGGATCTCACCAACAAATGACTAATGTACAGTATGAAATCAGGCCATGCCCTGCTTTAATTACATCCTGTGGGCACTTTATTAGGTATACCTATGCAATCTAATATAAGTGTTTTGCTATGAAGTCTACTTTAATCACAGCTATAGCTCACTTTTTTGAGACCGCTGTAGAGCTGCTGATTCAATATGTTCTGAGGTCATAGCCGGTGATGGTGTCATACTGGACTACATTACATTCAGTTTTTCATGGTATATTTTCACATCACTGCATAAATGTATAGGACAAATACTCTGGAAATACCCCAGATACCCATAGTATTGTTAAAGTGATGTCTGTTAAAATAAACTCACCATAAAAACCATAGGCCATCCAATTCTTTGTGGGGGAGCAAACTTACAAAAGCAGATCAAATACTTATTTTCCCCACTGTATATTTCATACAATAGGCCAATATGAAAATTTAATATGCATTACATAAAATAACATAACATTTTGTGTGGGGTGACTTAGAGGTGACTAGGCACCTACTCTAGAAGAGAATTATCCAGGTGGCTTCTGCTTCACTGAACAGGAGATCACTTTAATGCAACTGTTCTATTTATGTTCAGTCACTCACTGAGACGTACAGCAAGGATCCCAGAGAGCATAAGAGAGAGAGGAGCAGATCTGCCACATTACATGTGTGTTAGGTGAAAAACAAGAAAACAACTTTCTTCAGCTTTTTCAGTGTTTTTCAAACTTCCATGATGTTGTCCTTACTATCAACACTCTCTACTGGGATCAGAAAACTGGAGAAGAAAATATGAGCAGCCCAAACTAACCACAGTTCCTGCAGTCCACATTAACTTAGTTCATTTAGTGACCACTGTTACCGCAATGTTAAGTTGAATTCTTAAGAAGGCAGAAGTCAGCTATAAAACATGGGATAGGATCAGCAGCTATGTAAGTACTCATACCATCATAACTCCTTAATACATAAATAAAAGATCAGTTAAAGGCAAAACGACCAACCACTTAAAGTTACTTGTGCAGCAACAAGGGAGTGATCCCTCACTGGCTTCCTGCGGCTTTCAGCGGCTTTGAGCACATCGTATGACTGTCTTGCTTGCTAAATAATTTGTTGTATATGTGTTTCTGCACTATTACTACACATATTTTCACTATGCTGCTTACATTTATTGTCTGTAACAGAGCAAGGTCTGAAAATATGCTTCTCTCTCACTGTGGGGATATTAAATCCAAACACTTGAAGGTTCCATGTTCATCTGTGCCGACAAGAAGATTTAAGGATAAACACTAACGGGCAGGTGTTTTGACATTCAAGAAGGGAGCATAGTCTGCCTCCTAGAGATGAATATTGTTTTTGTGAAAAGTGCAAATCATTTTTGTGAATATACTGGTGGAATCAGGTATGAAACTATCTATAAATACTGTAAAACAGTTTTGTAAAGCCATAACCTGTAAGGCTGCTCAGCACAGAAGAAGACACTGCTCCAAAACCACCATACAAAACAGTCAACACTTTGCCACCGTACACAGGGACAAAGACCTTTTTCTCTGGATACGTCCTGTGGGCTAATGAAAATAAAACTGAACTGTTTTGGCCCTGATGAACATTGTATGTTTGGGGGAGGAAAAAAAGCTGAGGCTTGTTAGATGAAGAAGACCATCCCAGTGTGAAGCACACGCTCGATGGCATCATGTTGTAGTACGGAGCTTTGGTGCAGGAGAAGCTGCACTTTACAAAACAGAGGTTTCCAAAAGGTCAAATTAAGGGTATACTGGAGACATCAGCCAGGAAGTTAAAGCTGCAATAAGGCGATGACCCCAAGCATTATACAAAAGTTGTGGAAAAATCACTTAAGAACAATAAAGCCCTCTAACATGCTGGATATGCAAAGACTGAAATATCCTACGATTAAAAATATAGAATTCTCTCTACCATTTTCATATCCATTGCCATTTCCTAGAACTGAAATTAAACAGTTATCTAACCTACCAAAGACAGGTAGTGCTCATTAGTTTGAATGCATTTTGCACTTTACTGTATGCAAACTTCTGAACCAGCCAGTATCTCATCTGAGGGCAATAATAATTATCTCCTAATGAAACTGTTGAATAATAATCTCTAAGTGTCTAATGACAATTTTCATTTTCCCAGAAACTTCAGTTAACACCACAGACAGGAGGAACTTTTGGTTAGACTCAGACCTGAGGCCCAAACCCAGACAATATTGGAGCTTATGATTGATAATTCAACATACTTAGTTTGTGTTACTAAATTCATCCTCTAACTTCCTTTTTCTGAAAGCTAAAATACATTGGTCAGTTGATCATGATCTGACAATAATGTTCACTTCATTCCAGGAGAGACATACATTCAGTCATGTATAGTGTAACTACAACCACCCATCTTTGAAACATTTCAGTTAAGAGATTCCCTGTATTTCAGAGAGCCGTAGTTTTGATGTGATTTAATAGCACTGGCCTGTGGAGCTGAGAGAGCACCAGGCTTATGGTTGAATGATGAAAACCGCACCAGCGGTTGTATCCTATTCACCTGATTTAGTGTCCACATCTGTCAGGGAGCACACAGTGGGAGCTTGAAATGTGCCCTGCATTGGCTGGAATAACAGCTCGAAATGGAAACCGTGATCATAGAGCATGACAGTAACTGAGAGGAAAAGGGATACCAACACTGGAGTTTCATTGCTCATGTGATTAGTTAAAGTTACAATCTATACCATTTGACCAGACTTATGCTATATTGTATTTATACTATCCAAGATGTTTCCCCCAATTTTAGAATATTGAGAATGGTATGATTCAGTGGGAGTCACTTTTATATGATATCATATCCCCTATGCCCATGTGTCAGCATTGTGGTTGCCTGAAGGGGCACAAAACTGACTTTTATCCAGTTTAAAGCCACATTTTTATGATACACTTTGTGAATCTTGGTCACTGAATGATTGGATTTTAGGTAATTCGAGAACTACAATTACCACATCATGGCAGTATGTCTCCACCACAGTTGCAGGAAACATGACCACAATCTCCCAGTCCTGATTTACAGTGATTCTGCAGAACAATATCACAGTGAAGTCAAAATGAGTGTGTGAATTTGTGAGCTATGTCCTTAAACGTATTTTGTGAGGCCAAACTTGGACTACCCAAGTCTAACCAGTTCATCTTTGAGTCCAAGTGAAATTTTCTTTCATATCTGAAGAAATCCCCCCAAGGTCTTACTGAGACATCATGTTCATAAGAACAGACAGATGTGTGTGGACAACCTGAAAACATGACTCCAGCTCTGGCTGTCCCAGACACAGAAAAGCTACCAGCCCCTCTGAGACATCCTGTGTCTTCTGACCTGTGTCGGTCAATCACAGATTTCTCAATGTCAAATTTCTTCTACTACTTGTTTTCTTCCTCTGTTCATTTGCAACGGAGAGGACATCTCTCAGCTAATAATTTAGATAATTCAGCTCCAGGTAAGACTCAAGGTCCAACACGTACCGGGGTAAACAATGCAAGATATACAAGCACACGTGGGCCTCCACTGAACAAGCCAATCACAGGAAAGAAGGGAAGGGAGGAGGGGGGCAGCAGCCAAAACGAAGCATTTCACAAAGTGGCTGCATAGTGGTTGAAATCGGGATTTTTCTTGACATGCATATGAGACAACTAAGTAGTTTTTGGAGCTGAAAATCAGGTGTTCAAGACTGACACAATAGTAAGCAAAAACCAATAAAATATGCATAATACGTTCCCTTTAATCTCAGATTTCAATAGTGCCGTACAAAATGTGAGGGGAGAGAACACTCTGTTGTCACTTTTATTCAGCTCAGTTCACTTTAATAGAACAGCTAAGCTGGTGGGATCTGACTCAGGGGCAGAGTGAACAGCACAGTCCCATCAACACCACAGCACTGACAAGAATCACCAGCTCCGCAATCACTTCAGATATCACAGTACACACAGCACAGCAGGAGCTGAGGAACTCAGGAGTTGGCATACCAGTTTGTCCTGGAGGGCAGTGATTTATAGTATAGTGCCTCCCTGAGGGTAGCAGCTGGAACAGGAGGTGAGTAGGGCAACTGGGACTTGGATTGATTTTCTGTGCCCTTTTCATTTTTGGAATAGGAATTTTATTGATGGAAGTGTGGTGCCAGTTTTCTCCAGTTTTATTGTGTAGTTGCTGTGTACCAGACTGTTCAGTGTGAAAACATACTTGGTAGCATTAATGGGTAGGAGAACACAGGATGTGGGTCACAGTTATAATAGTACGTAATAGAAACCATATAATAATGTTGACTGCATAATTTTAAGCAGTACATTTAGGTTTTTTATTAAACAGAAAAGCTTCACAATGCTCTTGCAACAGTTGTTTTAAACCAATCTCAAAAAGTGACCCACGGTGTACAAAGAACAGACAAATTAAAACCTTCCTGTCATAGATTCTACTGGGAGATATGTTTTAGTATTTTGATCACCGTCCAAGACATTGGTAGATGTGAAGTTGGGCTGAGCTCTGGTGGCAGTGAAAACCATAGTAAATGTTGTTTCATATCATTTTCATGCTCATCAAACCATTCACTGAACCCCTGCCCCCCTAGTGGGAAGCAATTTGCATTCCTATGTGTCTCCATTTATTTACTTAGGATTTTTTTTTCTATTCACTTAGAGCTTTTATATTTATTGTCCACTCTGTCATGATGGACAGCAGCGCAACACCCACAATGTTCTCAAAATATGAGCAGTTTTAGTTATGTAATACTTAATTTTCCACTTATTTTGCTGTGCAGTCTTGATAATATGTTTCCTTTTCCCCACTTTTGTCAAAAATTGCAGTTTAAAATTCCAGAAATACTCTGTTACTATGACATTCAGAGCTCGGCTTGTGGAGAAAGCAGCAGCCTCTATAGAAAGAAGAGGTGACTCCACAGAAACACAAATACTCAGCAGTCAGCTATCTTTCTGCTGAGTAATGTATTTAGTATTGTAATTACTTCTGACATAGTTTTAATGTAAACATATTAATAAAAAAACATAATTGGACTTTCAATTATACAAATAGAGCTGATGCATCTTGTGAGAAAACTGCACAGTGCTCTACTACTAAAGAAAGCAGTCTGGCTGCAGTTTCTATTAGGGGTGTCTCTGAATAGTCGACTATTCGACGATTCAATTTGGAGAGGTCTGATTCGACTATTAACCTTGTTGTCAAATCATCGCAAAATGTGGTAATGAAAAAAGATCGTACCATTCTGAATATATAGGGGTGCTCACTGCTGCTGAACATCTGATTTTACATAGAATTTCTTTGTTGTTTTCTAATAATATAGCCTATTTTGATACAAACACCACAGTGGGTGCTCGAGCACCAGTTCGCACCCGTCTCTCTCTTTCTATCTCTCTTATGCCAACTGAAGAATTAAATTAGTTTATTTGGGTGTTTTGGCTCTTTTCTCTGGGCGGAAAAATACACAAATGAGATCGTTAATCAATGAGGGAAAAACCAACATGATCCGATGATTAGTCGACTAAAGGCAAAATCTGACGAATCAGATTCGACTATGAAAATCCTTAGTCCAAGACAGCCCGAGTTTCCATGACTAATGTTTCCCTGAAACCTCTTCATTCTTAGTGACTGATGCAAAACCCTAATGTCCTTGAATTAATGAAATCTCATTTGTAGCCTCTAAAGAAATCTTGACACAACTTTACAGAGGCCACTTTGGGCCACAGTGAGGAGGAAAATATACACCAGTGAGGAACAACATGTCGCCACATAAGCCACAGTGAATGACATCAAAGCAACTGTGAAACTCAATACTCACGCACAACAGGATCTTGATCTGCTCCTACTGTAAGTACGACTCCACTCAACACGTGAGTGGGCTGCAAGTTGCAACTGAAAGCTGTGACAGTTACAGTGTGAACCTTTGATTTCATTGTTTTGCAGCATATACTATTCTAGATGAACTTCCCTGCTTTAATCTTCAACAGCAATTTCAACAATTTGGAGTGGATGTGAAAGCACCCTTGAGCTTATCCTGGAATATTCACATCGACGTAGACAAACATTCGCTGTCTCCTATAACTCAACATTTAAACAAAGCTAATTTAAAAACCGACTACATATAGTTGAAGAGGAAAATACAGGCTTGGAACAAAGAAAGTGCAAAACCTTTAAGAAATCATGTTGTTGCAATGCAAGTCACACATAAACAGCAGAAACAAAAAGCTTTTCACATTGCGAGTTAGCAGCCAGCCAAGAGTAACGCATACTAATTCCTTCCTCTGATTAAAAGCAAACAGAAGAATAACAATAAAAAAACATAATCCCGGAAGGCAACAC
>OMNW01009237.1:8346-19668 GCA_900303245.1 Selene dorsalis
CCTTGTATCCACCGGCAACTGTGCTGAGCAGCCTTGCTCTCCACGCCAGTGGATCCCTTCACTTGACTAATTAGCCTTGAAGTGCTGTTGAAGATCATCATATTTAGCTTAGCGACCTAGCGGCAGGGTGCAGACAGATATAGACTAGGCTGGCTGGAGGCTGGGTGCCTGGCAGTGGGCAAGCTCTCTATCTCTCTCTATTCACACTCAGTGCCGCCGGCTTCTCAGTGGCGGAGCGGCAGAAGTGAGAGGTGGTTTTGCTTTGAAAGAGACGATAAGGGGGAAAGAGAAAGAAGCGGAGCTAAGACCACAACGAAACCACAGAATGGGAGTCCGCTGCAGGAGCAAATCCTCCTAGAGACGGAGGGCTCGGAGGAGGCAGTGGTCACTGTGCAGCAGCACAGCGTGCAACATACAGAGAATCAAGGTAAGAGTTTTTCAAGCCCGTTACTATCCTGAATTTTCCTCAGGTTCTTTTTGGAAACAGCTTGTTCTTGAACATGTGTGAGAGAAAAAGAGGGCGAGAGTGATTGTTCATCTCTATTGTGCATCTCTATGACCCACATTGTTGAACCCGAGGTGCACAGCAGGAATTCTGTGCAGGATGTTCTGTCTGTCTCTCTCTCTTTCTCTTTCTCACTCACTCACTCTGTGTGTCTGTGTATGTGTGTGTATGTGTGTGTGTGTAAGTGTCCTTCTCTCACACACACTTATGCTACACACACACTCAGGCATCAGCTGTGTGGCATCACTTGTTGGACTGACATTCAAGGTGACATGTAATGACTGCTACATTAACGGTCACTCGTATGTGTGTGTGTGAATGAGCCTGTGCATACAGGTGTGTAAACATCAGCAACAGTCTCTTCAAATATGTGCTTGTGTGTGCGGTGCGCCAACCAAATAGTGAGTGGGTCTTTTGTTTGAGCGGGTGCCAGTGTGAGTCTTAAGAATGCACATCACAGTGAGCAACATGGACAGCAACATAAGAGACAATCAGTTACGCCAGCCTCATGGCTGATTACCTCTCACTGCTTTGGAAGATGGTGCATAAAAGAAGACCCAAATACTGTAAATACAGCTTTGTGTGTGTGTGTGTGTGTGTGTTTCTATGAAGACAATCTGTTTATCTTCTGCTGCAACTTACAACCTGGTCTATGCTTATATTCAATGAATGCTCTCACACCAGACAAAACCTTTAAAGCTGTTGCTGGGGCTCGCCTATAGTAGTAGCTTATTTACACTGTTATAGCCGGATGCTTGTGGGGTAGCATTTCCCATGAGGCAGACTGGGGGTAGTTGAGAAAGAGGGGTAAAAACAAGTATGTGAACCATGTTATGAATAATTAACACACTTAAATACACTGAATGTAGTCTTACTGCTGTGTGTGCGTGTATGTCATTCATCCTTACAGTACACAGTGCAAATGGACATTGTTGCAGGACTTCTAAAGGAAATCCATCTCTGGCCATAGACAATCCACATGGAAAGCTGCAAATGTTAAAAAAAACTGTGACATGGAACAGAATCAGCCAAGAGGGACTCTGTTGCCAGATAATTGGAGTTCAATATTATTGAGACTGTGACAGCACCTGGGGTGATTTTATAGAGATGATAATTCCCAATCTCCAAATCCTGGATTGAAAGAACCATTATTCTAGCTATGCAGTGCAGCCAGTTGCATTCCTGGTGTGTAGGCTGCTTTAAAAATTGTACACACATTTTTTAAGGATTTGAACACAATTTCTCAGCTTGTTGCTGGTTCAGAAGTCTGGCTGTCTTCGATAACATGCATGTGTGAACTAAAATTTCCTTTTAGATTAAACTGTACCAGACGAGAAAAGATCTAAGTGAATTCAAATTTCTGGGGGTATTACATCTTTAATGCTTGAGTTATTAATGCACATTCAGTGGTGGTCTTTAAAACATTTTCCAACATGTTTTAATAGAAATCTTTCCCTGCTTTCCTCACATGCAAATACACACAATCATTTCACAACATGTTTGCATAAACAGGTTTGAATCTCCTTACTCTTTTCTTCTTTATTCTAAAATGTGTTTTAAGGGGTTTGATGAACTTGTTTCATAAAACGGTGGTTCATGTCATTGCATCGTCTCTTAAATGAAGCATTTTATAATGTTAATTGTTGATAGGTGTTCAGGTGATTGCGAAGGCATGGAAGCATTCCAACCTTGTGAAGTGGTTTCCTACCCTCTCATCCTTAACCAGCCATTGATCGGGGAAAGGGCTGACAAGGCAGCAGGGATTTGCCCTCAGCCATCAAGTCAGCGAGATAATTGTTGTCGAGGAGATGAGGGCGTAAGCTCGATATCTGAGAGGAAAAACCAATTGCTGTTTGAGTGAATAAAATTATATTGAAGATTGCAGAGGACTTTTGCTTGACGATTGATAACATCGTGATTTCAAAGTTTGCATTTGCTGTTTGATTTAAAGAGGATCTGTACTTGAATAACTTTTTAAGGCACCCCAAAACTTAAAAAGCCAGACGCAGACTTTATTGCACAGTCATTTGCATGTCATAAATCCCTGAACATCTCATAAGCTGGTCTTCCTGCTCTAACTTCCATCACCACCCTCTCCCCTGTTTCCTCCTGCTCTCACTTTTGGGACTGGAGCTGTTTTTACTTCTACCTCTACCTGTTATCCCCCCCCCCAATCACTATTATTTCCCGTTGCTGAGTCTGCTTGCTTTCACCCCACCCTGTTTACTTCTGAAGAGTCTCCAAACGTCTGCATCATGACTTTGCCTCTCTCTTATCTCTTTCTGTCAGGCTTTTGTTTTTGATCATCGTTCCTCTGTTTCCACTCTACTCTCCCCCTTTCAACCTCACCCTCCTCTCCTCCAATTCAAGATTTGTGTGTGTACATGGATGTGTACCTATGTGCATTTTTGATGCCTCATAAAGAATGTCTTTGTGGGCATCTCTGCATGGGTGATTGAGTTTGTGTGTGTGTGTGCGTGTGTGCATGTGTGTGTGCGCGCGCGCGCGCGTGTGTGTGTGTGTGTGTGTGTGTGTGTGTGTGGGTGGATAAGTCCAGTTACTGTAAGTGTTCAGTGAAATAATGATGATGATAATAATAATAATAATGTCTTTATTTGTTCCAATCAAGGTAATATATATTTTACCCCAAATAAACATAATAATACACAATGATTTCATATACCATGATCAGAAAGGAGCAGGTAGAAGATAAATCTTATGTTGCCTGCCCCTCGCTCAGAACAGAATTGTACTGAAGATAATCTGTCACAGTCACTGAGCAAACAGTCTTACATTGACACTATGGGAAAACAAACAAGCAAAACAAACATAACATAACAAACAAACAAAATTTAATTTCACAATTTTGCAATAATAAAGAGAGTTCATGAGTTACTAGTTACTTGTTTCATAAGTTCTGGTTGTTCTTTCTTTAAGCATTTTCGTGAACTGGAAGACATACAGGTCTTAAGATCATTCTGTTGAGAATTCCACAATGTTTTTTTGGGTGATAACGTAAGGACTCGATTTTCCGTTCCTCCACATTATTACTGGTAAAATTGACACCCTGATGCATGAGGGGTTTTGGCAGCATTGTAGGTTTGAGGTTTATTAGTGGATATATAGTACAGTAGGAACTCTAGGTGTAAAGAATCACTGTAACTGCAAATCTTCACACAGTATTGTTAAAGGTCTAAGCTCACATGAGTGGAGCCATGGTGATGAATCTCTGAGAAACCCATCATTTATCTGATCTTCTGAATATTACTGAGTCTTTATCTTCTCTCTCAGACAGACACTCAACTGTGACAGGATGGATGTTTCTGAAAAATGTTGGTTAATTTACGATTTTAAATGTTCATACTAACATATTATTTTTTATAATTATTAATTTCTAAGGCAGCTACCCCATAGCTCAAATTATGATTATGGTTATGTAACTACAACAGTTTTGGAAAATCTCTTGTATGTGCCACAAGTAGAAATACTAATAGAATTTTACTATAGTAGTTGGTAAAGATGAGGCTGAGTTTGACTACATTGTATATTGCTGGGCAATTTGATCATCAGTCAGTGTTACTGTGTGCTATCATTTATAAGTTCATTTTTAATACTTTGTGCTGACATGTCAGTGAGGTATAAATATTTCTGTAGACCTTTGAAGTAAAGTACAAATATTCACCTGCATTAAGCATCTTTTGAAGGAAATATCCCAAATTACCAAAACACATATTCTTACCTTCCGTTTGCTGTGACTCTTCAGACTATTAAAGTGTCTCACTAAGGTCTACTCTGAGCCCGGCACTGAATATAAATAAACCACTATTTACACTCTTGTATCACCTGAAACTCAGACGACTGTTTAGTAACTCATTTTAGTCAATAAGGTGCCAGTCAGGTCTCTTTCTTTACAAATAAGTCAATTTACGGACGAGTCTCAGTGCAAGTATTATTATTATCTAACTCCCCTGAATTGTAGTGCCTCAGCCTTACTTCCTAGTCTTTAGTACAGCTCAGTGTCACCTAGACTGCTCTCAATGTGTCAGCAAAGTGAGCACTACACTAAACGTAACACATCAAACGTAGAAGATGGAAGATTCACATTGACTTCTCTACCCACAGATGATGGACAGTCGGCTAGCAGCACAGAGGGCAATGAGAAACCTTGGAGACCGAAGCCAGCAGAAGACCAGCACCTACATCGTACCCTGCTTCCTGTTTGTGGAGGTGAGTGTTTGGACGTTCAGTATATAGTATATTGATCAATAGGGAGTAATACACAGCTTCATGGAGTCGACTCACAACTGTGAATTTCCACCTGATCTGACCTGAACCGCAAAAGTGTTTTTTTTTTTGTTGTTTTTTTTGTTTTGTTTTTTAGCTATGACCTCAAGGCAGCATTTGTTATATTTGGCTCAATTTTACACGGCTTTACACTCAGGCTCTTGCGTGCTGATATTGTGGACTAAGGTTTCATGGTTTAATATGAAAGTGGGCAGAAATGGAGCCCTTAAGTGTTGACTCTGCGGGTGTTGGAGGTAAGAGAAATCCTCTGGAGGCTGGAGTCACACAGAGGAAATAGATGGACAAATGCAGGCACATTAAAGAGTGTTCCGCCAGTGAATGCTCTCCCACCACTTTTCCTCTGTTTCTCCCACATCTCTTACTTCCATCATTTCCCATGTTTCTCACTGCAGCTTAACAACAATGGCTGTCAGTTGGGAAACGACATCAATTAGCAGGCTCTGTTTTCAATTCACTGACTCCCAAAAGAAGTGATTGATTTGATTAAATTATCACAATGGGGTAATTACCTTCAGTCCATGACTCACTTAGTGATAACATTCAGCAGGAGGGTGAAGGGAACTATTGCTAAGGTATTCCAGCAACAAGGGGCTTCTCCACTGAACTTTTTACTCATGACTTCCTGGATTCATCTCCTCTCTTCTCCTCTACTCTTCCCACGACTCCTCTCTTGCCTGTAATCCCTAAATGACCTCGTGGAGTGTTCATGGCCTCAGCTATATTTCCTAATTAATAGGCCTAATTAAGAATGGAAACCCAATTAGCCCGTGCCACCGCTTATGCATTCCAAGCCTGCAGGTCATCAGAGCTATAACAACGATAGCTGAATGAGCTGTTTTTTATGTATTAAAAGCGACTCTTTGCTTTTGAATTCAGCCTCAAATTATGACATTGCTTTCGCATATGTTTAAGGTCGATAGAAACTGTTAAATGGTGGCATAGAAAGTTGACTGGATGAGTCACTGGTTCAGGTTTGGCCAACAGATATAGTAGCCAACAGGCAAACAAGAGAACTGAAGATGGATATGGAAGTTTTTCTGCCCCACCTCCCGAGGCAAACACTGATCCTGTGAAAGGCTGGTCTCATTCAAAACAAGTCTAGGGTAAAGTGTCTTTTGCAAACTACATCTTTCTTTAGCACGGCTGCACTAACACCCAGCGTCCTCGGATGAATCTCCTCAAGGATTTTCTTCAACCTTGTTACAAGAGCCAATTAAGAGATCCTATAATTGATGATATATGGTGTTAAGACATAATATTTAGATTAATATAGTCAATGAGTATGTCAAATAGTGTATTTTCTTATCTATTATCATTAAAACTGTACAACACAATTTATTCATGACAGTTGATTTTGCTGCAGGGCCATAGAAGGGCCAAAACTATGGTGAGAAGTCAGCATAGTTTTGGATGGTCATAAGTTTTTGACCATGGTAGATGTGATTGATTTGACTTGTGCAGATCACCAAGTCGGTGCTAGATTTGTTAGTGAAATTGCATCACATGCTGGGATGATAGCATATAGAAATAACCCCCCGTTCAGAGTACCCTGGGTTTTCACAATCAGTCAATACAGGCAGACTGAGTGGTCTAGGATTTTGGAGTATGGAAATTACTGGTTCTTCTTCTTCTCTTTCATTTTCATTCACTCACTCACAGCCTCCTCTTGAGATCATACAATAGGTTTTTCATCCTCGCTTTGCGCCACATCCAACACATGAATCCTACACTCTTTGCACACAACAATATTCTTCAACACATTATTACCGCTGCATCTCTTTATAGCACAAATATCCCACAATCCCTGCAGGTTTACGCACGGTTTTAAGCTTGCCTTTATTTCCTTTCATTGTGCTTTGGTATTGGCTCATTCTCAGCATCCTCTTGAGGACTTGTTATAATGATTTTCCAGCTTTCTAATTTTTTTCATGGTGCGTCTTTAATATCTCTAGGCTCCTATCTGTCAGAGGTGCTCCTCCCCTCTTCCAGTATTCTCTTTGACTGTCTCTTGAGTACTGTCCAGTCCACATCACTCCTCTCCAGCACTTATTCCCTTGAGTAATTACATCTTTTGCACCACGGATTTCTCCATTATTCCCCCTTACTTGTGAAGCTCCATCTCCCCCTCCCTCTTAAAAATTTGTCTGTTGCAGAATGGACCTCCACTCTCGTCATTTCTCCTCCACAGTTCTCCCCATCTTCATGTTTCCTCTTGGGCCTGCAACATTTCTTCTTGTCTTTTTCTTCCTCTTCATGTTTCCATTCACCTCTCCCACCCTTTATTTCCTTCTCCAGGCAAGTAGACCTTGTCCTTAGAAGACCTCGTCCTCATGCTCAGTTCACATCGCAGACTAGAGGGTAACACGAACATCTCCTGGCCTGGGGAAGGCGTTTCTTCCCGTTTTGTCACCTTAATCAACTCTTCCTCCAGGGCTGTGCCTTCTTGTTTTTATTTGCTAAGACACAACCTAGAGGTGAGGTGATAGGGATCTTGCAATCACTAAATATGCACCTGATTGAATCTGTGTGCTCTGCAGTAGTTTAATAAGGGGCATTTTTAATTCCATCTCCCTTCTTCTATGTTCACACACTGAGGTAGCTTGCTGTAGCATAGCTCCCCCCGGAGGGCACTCGCTCCTTTGTTGTTACATTAGCATCTCATTAGCCATTTCTTTTCAATTGAAACGCCCAGTCTTATTCCTCTTCCTCTCTTGTGATCTTGTTTCAGAGTCCCTCTCTCTTTCCCTTTTTCTCCACAATCTAAATCTCTGTCTCTCACTCTCTGTTGCTCTCTCTGTCTCCTCTTCCTTTATCCGTATGACAATGGCCTACTCCCCAGTCCCATTGTCAGTTCACTGCTCTGTTTCATGTCAAGACTTTTCTACCATCTCTAACTTTGATTACTGGATCTGTCTCTCCCTCTGTTCACACTTTCCAAGTTTCTTCCCACTGTCTATTGTAGTCAGCATTTTCTTCTTACGCCAGATTAAAAAGTGAGAATGATTTCACACGATTTCACTTTTAGCAGCACAGGATGAAAACAACATAATGGAAAGCAAGTCTTTCTTTCTCTCCTCTCTTTAGCTCTGCATCTTTCACCCCTCTCTCTCTCTTGTTTTCACTCCCCGTTGCTGTGGCTGCCATCATGCTGTGAAGCCACACAAGAGACTAGTCTGGGGCCTAACAGAGACACTGCTTCAAAAGCCCCTCTTTAAAAAGTCATTTTGATACAACAGATTCCTGACTAGCTTTAGACACGGGTGGGTGGGAGAAGGGTGTGATCTAGGCCAGGCGGGCCTACTGTGAAGATCAGTACTGAAGCTGAGCTACAAAATACTCTAAGAGGACTCCTTGAGTGAATCTCACTGCGTTTACAACTTGCATTAATCGTAGTGTGGGCTCAGCTGAAGATACGATAATAATTACTGTTAACTCTTGGTGGATGCACTGTAGCTACTAATTCATGGCATCCAGCCCTTGGCAGTGTGTATTCAGGCTTTCCAGCTTTGCTGTTCAGCCCCGATTGCCAGCTCAGAGCAGCTTCCTCATCTCTGTTCCTTCCTCATGCCTCGTTGGCTGCATCCTCCCGTGGCACAGCGAGTTCTGTAAAGTAAACAGACTGCTGAGCATCAGACCACGTAATATTTCAGGTCTACGGCCTGTGCTGTCTCTGATGATACTCTAAGGTGTTGGTTCATGTCTGCTTGCATCCCTCATTTCCTTGCTTCCTGTGGATGCCCCAATTTCAGCATAATCAGTAATTTCTCTCTTTTAACCTTTTTTTGATTTATATAAAAGCTGATACTCAAGTTTCTGGCTAATTTGCAACATAGAATGGAAAGAAATTCATCCCCAACTAAGTTTTCTATCAACGTACTTCACATCTGGCAGGTCTGGCAGTGTTCATATTGAGTTCATCTTCAAAACATTCACTAATATACAGTTTTTATATTTACACAAAGCGAATTTTTGCAAAATAGTATCTGTGTGTTGCAACTTAAACAAGAACAGCACAATAGTTTTATGATTGTTAGGGCACTTGATTAAATTGTCAAGTGTTGAGTCAGTGTCAGTTGTATCTGAAGATGGAAAAAAGAGATTCAACATTGGTTGTTGCTCTTCAAAATAATTTGGCACGAACAGTGCTGCCATCTTAGCTTCTTTGTGACAGGATTTGCTGACTTTACACACCTTCTATAGAAGAGAGTTGCTGTATTTCTCGGTAGGTGTGAGTTTGGGTTTTCCCAATGCAGACCCACCACTCTTTGCCAAGCAGCGGCTTTTTCTCTGTGTGTGATTATGTTAACAGTAAATTGAGCTGAAATCAATGCACAGCCATTATCTTTAACTGGTGATTTTGTCAAATGATGCAGAGCAGCAGCTCGGAAATGTCATGTAAGTGACTGCTGGTTAGTATGATAATCTTAATGGGCCATGTACGTGAGAACAGCTTTACTATGACCCCAACTTCAGTGTCAAAAATCTGCATTTTCGAACTGTTTCTCAGTGGCACTGAGCATGTTCCAACATCAAGTATTTGGTGAAATTATCATGAAAAATTCTAGGCAGCAGGGTTGTTCTTAATGGTAACAGACCAAACTTCAGTTTTGTTTTATCTGTCTTTTTGCTGATCATAGATCTTTTCAGTCCTTCATTTTGCTGCCAAGTGAATTGACTTGAGGAAACAATTACCTTGCTCGTTGACAGGATATGTGTTTGTGAATGTGTGTGTGTGTGTATGTGTGCACGGCCTCTGGCATCTCTCTCTGGTTTTAGTTTTGGTGTGAAAACAGCAGAGCAGCATAAGTTGCTCCAATTATGAACAGCATCCTAAATGCAACAGATCCACAGTTGCCCACAACAAAACGTCTTCCTCTCAGCATGTGCTTACTTCATCCTTATTCCCTGCTGGGCTTGACACAGCCTGGGTACATCTTCTTCCTGCAGGCAACACATTTGTTGTGTATGTTTACTCTTTTCTAAGGATCTTTTGTTCCAAACGCTTTTTTTTCTCGTGCCAAGTCCAAGACCCCCCAACCAACCTGTACTCAGAACTGGATGCTCTTCTTCAAAACAGCTCCAGATTTACTTTTGAGAATTAAATTATCCTGTTAGAGTCGTGATGTAGAAGTACTTTGTAGAAACAGTTCAAAGTTCCTAATACACAACTAATGATTATTTTTAACTTCTCTTTAACCTCTTTATGGGCAATTTATGCACCATCACCATCATTTATGAGAAAAATGGCAAAAGTATATGAGCACATATACTACTTATAGTAGAATATCTTCATTCTCTGTTAGTTGTCATGCTCATTTTAAGCACACACACAAAGACACAGTTACAGCTCGCTCTCGTATTATTGTCTCCTTACTTTTCCCCTCATTATCTCTCAGACTCCATGAATAGCACCTGCCCGGCTGTCTGCTGCGCTGGGATTTCTCAGCACTGGGTGGATGTTTTGAAACACTTGTTAGCTGGCTGCTTCCAACCTGTTATCACTTTGTGGAGGGAGGGATAGATGAGAGACCATGTATATCACAGTTCACTGTAGCCTCATATCATCTGCAAATATTGAATACAGTAGCCTATCTAGGCTGCGGTGCTGAGGACACATTATTTTATCTAAAATAGGAAGATCCATTGTGGAGTAAGTCTCTAAAATAAAATTGCTTATATAAGATATAATCTTGCCTCTTGCTTCCTTCTGAGCTATGTGTGATAATAGGATTCAGAAATACAGACAGATTCTTTCTGCTAGCCATGCTGTATGTTGTTGTGAAAGATGTCAGCCTCTAATATAGGAAAAATTACATCCAGGTCAAATGTTAGTGAAATTATTGCTGGGAAAATATTTAAAAAATGATTCAGTTCTCTTAATTTGTGGGAAAAAAAGTCATTAGTAATCTATATCAGACAATTTTTTATTCACAAAAATTAATACATGCAAATACTTGTTTTTAGATGTAAGTCGAGGGCTTTGGAATAAAAAGCTTTAATTGCACTGTAGGGTTTTATTTGGGGAAACATGTTTGTGTGTGTGAGCCTGTATCTGCTTTTATTCTTCACTGTTTGTAAGATGCGGGGGCATGTGTGCTGGAGGACTGGGGATTTTGTAGAATTATGTGATTGTTCTTTGGCGTGTTGCAGCAAACATTTGAATGTGCTATTCATGGGTCTGTAGTCCACTGGCACTGCATGGAGGCTGTCTGCTTTAAAGAGCAGGAGAAGCAAAAGGAAGGAAAGATGGATGAAGGAGGACAGGGAGGGAAGTCGATACAGTAGATACATTGTGTGCGTAATAGGAGCAGATATAAGCGACAGTGACGATGACTGAGAGACATGGGAGGAAATGCAGCGTGAGAAGCAGGAGAAATGCAGGAGCGTGGGTTTGAAATGACTGAGGAAAGATGTTTTCTGACAAGAAAAAAAGAACTGATGAGTTTCAGATAAACAAGGCATGGTGATAAAATACACAGTAATCAGACAAGCAAAAGAGCTAGGATATGGAG
>OMNW01009238.1:0-65959 GCA_900303245.1 Selene dorsalis
TGTCATGTCCATTAATCCAGTTAAGGCCAACAATCCGCCCTTCATCCAATTTCGACCCTGCTGCTGATGCGCAAGCACTGAGGAAAGCTATGAAGGGGTTTGGTAGGTAACCCTGAAAACTACAGCATGGGTTTACACTAGAATTTTACAAATTTTACAAGTCACATTTTTCAACTGCTGTTACGTCTTTCTTGACCACAGGAACAGATGAAGATGCCATCATTGACATTGTTGCACAGAGAAGCAATGCCCAGAGGCAAGAGATCAGACAGGCCTTTAAATCCCTACTGGGAAGGGTGAGAGAGAAGAATAATTGAAAATAAATTAAAAATGAAAAAAATGCAACCCCTTACTTACTGCCTCTACATTTTTCAATGCACACACTCATCTGTTAAACCCAGAAACAGAAATCTCATTATTTGCTTCAAAGTGTTTCCTGTGCTGAATTTGTAACAACTCGATATGTTTGATCTACTTTCAGGATCTGATGAAGGACCTGAAGTCTGAGCTGTCAAAGAACTTAGAGAGGCTGATCATTGGGCTCATGTTGACCCCCGCAGAGTTTGATGCCAAAATGATGAGGAAGGCAATGGAGGTACGACATTTCCCTCTTTCCTTATTTCCTAACGTTGACGCCTGACTCCTCCTGTCGACTAAACAGACAAGAACTGAATGCTTAAGGATTTGATATTTTGCTTACAAATCCACATTTATTCACTGCATTTCTAAGTCTTGAAGTTTAGATTTCCTTAATGAGTCACGGGCATCTCTCATTAAAATACAAACAGGGTAGGAAAAAGGATAAAAACTAGTATTAATTATGTCAGTACATATGAAGTGGCCCAGTTCACATTCACTTTCCTTGTAGCAGTGCAACTTGTTCTGATTATTTTTAGATGGTTTTATGAAACTGCTTTGGTATTTCTTGTGGTGAAAACTCACTTTGAAAACAAATTTGAACAGGGGGCTGGGACAGATGAACACGCTCTGATCGAGATCCTGGTCACCAGGAGCAATGAGGAGATCCTTGCCATGAATGCTGCCTACCAGGAGGGTGAGTGAGACCCCAAAAGGCTTTAAAGTCACCTTGTCGTTTAAGAAAGCTTCTACATGTAATGACAACACATCATTTCACAGGCTATAAGAAATCTCTGGAGGAAGCAATTCAGTCAGACACATCAGGCCACTTTTGCCGCATCCTTGTTTCTCTCGTGCAGGTAATGTTTATCACCATGAGAACTCAGACTGTGTTTAATTTCCACACCCACTCACTGGTTGCAGAGAACAAAAAGGTCATCATAATCACCTCCACACTTTTCTTTCACAATTACTTATTGATGAAAGAAGAAACTATTCTCAGTGACCTACAAATAACATATGATACTCTACAATGATGACAACAGATAAAGGTTGTGAATTATTTAAGATATAACATCTCACCCTCTTTGCTCTGTTCAGGGTGCAAGAGAGGAAGGGCCTGCAGATGTGGAAAGAGCAAATGAGGATGCTCAGGTGATTTATTGTGTGGCACTTCTGGAACATTTTACTGTGGTCATATGGTTAAACAGAAGAATGGGTTAGAATGTTTGTTCCTCTTGTTACTTCTAACATCTTTTAGGAACTAGCCGATGCATGCAACGCAGAGTCGGATGACATGGAAATGAAGTTTATGAGTATTCTGTGCACCAGGAGCTTCCCCCATCTACGGAAAGGTAAATAAAGATCAAAGCGTCACAGTTATCCCTGAATTGAATAAAAAGAAATGTATATAAGTTACTATGATCTTTTTTTTCACAGTCTTCCAGGAGTTTGTCAGATGCAGCAACAAGGACATTGAGCAAATTATCAAAAAAGAAATGTCGGGAGATGTGAAAAATGCATTTTATGCAATAGGTAATGACCAACTTTGACATAAAACTTTAATTTCGTGGTGTGTCACGGTTTAAACTGCTGACAGTTTCTGTTATGTGACTCCTCCTCACTCTCTGCTTGCTCTGTCTTTGCTTTGCAGTTCGCAGTGTAAAGAACCAGCCCTCTTACTTTGCAGACCGTTTATACAAAGCCATGAAGGTATTCAACATGCTTTAAATAACCTTATGCTATTGTATATTGTGGTTGAGGGCCTGTAATACATGCCCAGGGCCTTGGATCCCAGATGCAGCAAGTGATAAGGCCATAGTTGGTGATGTAGAAACTCCAGAATAGATAAAGTATCTGTCAAACTCTCCTGCAGGGTCTTGGCACAGACGACAGAGCGCTGATTCGCATCATGGTGTCACGAAGTGAGAAAGACCTCTTCAACATTCGTAAAGAGTTCAAGGAAACACATGACGCCTCCCTCCATGAATTCATCCAGGTAGAAACTATGATTGTAAGTCTGAGCCTTTGTCAACTAACACACCTGCTTGGTTTGTGGTGGTCTCATCTCATTTGTGTTTTGTCTCAATTGTGTGTTTGTCTCTGTGGAGTTTTTGTCACATTGCTTCTGCTACTCTGTGTGAATGCACTTTTGCACATCCTTCTACTGCTGCGGTGGGCTGGTGGTGTACTGTAATCTATAGCTTCCTGCGGTGGACTATGGGTCTATGACCACTACACAGCTGTTTAGGAATTTCCCATGTATGCTTCAACTTCCTCTGTATATCCTGTGTGATTGGCTGACAGCCGCAGAGACAGGAAGTACCCAGAAACTGTTCTATAATAATTTACAAATGAAATCACCGTGACACCAATACAACACAAGCAAGAAGGGTACCCTGGATTGACTTTACCAGAAAGTTTATCAGATTATGCAACACTGTGGATTGCTATATAATGTTTATTCTGAAGTGTGGATTCAGTGGACAATTACAGTGTTTCATACATTAGTGTAGTTCTCTTATGCAAGACAGTACTTTTAAAAGCATCTTTAAAGGTTGTCAACTTCGACCAATGTACATAAAAACCTTTGTCACTGACACCCCAGATCAAAAAGATGCATTAAAACGTTTTGTAAAATACACTTATTTGCCTCTTCCTTTAGTCGCAAATAAGCCTGATTCTCAAAATGAGGAAGTATTCCTTTAAACAGAGACAATCCTATATAATTTTGATGATGATTATAAAGATAGAAGTCTCTGTCTGTCCATCAGTTTCAGCTGAGTAGGGTAATTCCACTTTTAACTCACTTGTTGTTTTAGTTCATTTTGTGTCTTTTGCACAAATGTTTTGCAGAGCACTGCTTCTGTGACTCATATTCATTCAGCATTAATGCGAGATGAACAGAGTTGTGCTGCTGTGTGAGTGAGAAGAGAGAGAAGTAAACCCTGCTGTCCAGATTGTGCTCTGCGATGATCAAATGTCAGCAGACATAAACATGATGAGTGCTGTATTTTCCACAAGTTCAAGCTCCAACTGTGTGTGTTTGTGCCTGCTTTCTCATCACTATTTAGGGTGACACCTCAGGAGACTACCGTAAAACTCTGCTGGTGCTCTGTGGAGGAGAAGATTAAACTTGTCACGTCCCTGCAGTGTCGTTCACGAACAAAAACCACGAGACAAAGAATGATCACAGAGTGAAACTGAGGTGGTTAACGTCAGTCTCGTCAGTCTCATCAGTCTTGTCATTTTTCGTAACTGCTGCCACTCCACTCAGCCAAACCAAGTGACCTGTGACCTCCCAGCCTGCCAAGCCTGTCTGCTGTTCCCACATCTGATCATCCTGCCTATCTGGATGATGAGGGCTTTTTTATTTTTTCAGAGTCATATGCAACACTAAGATGTCCACATTTGTGTAGGAAGGAGCTTCACATTTACAGCACATTTGAGACTAGTAAGTGCCTGAGCAGTGCCTTTAGATTGTTGGCCGTCCAGTTATTACTGTGATTTTACGATATCAGATATGCCTGAATTAAATGAATTGAATTAAAAAGTGATGTCTTTTCTCTTTCTTTACCTACATATGAATGTAAAAAAGGAACAAAGCATGCTCTTTTTAGATCTCTGAACCACTCTGCTTCTTTATGTCCAAACACACTGCAGAGATAAAGCATGACTTCCTTAACCACCTGTCTACCAACCACTCACTGAACAAACTTCTACACCTACACATTTAAATGAGCAAAGATAAAACATGTTGTTCACGCTCCACTGTATTAACATTACACTCCTGCTCATGTCTCAGTTGCAGTCGTATATTTGTTAAAGCAGAAGAAAAAGTACAAGACAGCTGTCTGTTCTTGTCAGGGTCTCAGTTCATTGCGTATGTGTGAGCACAGCTGTTGTCAGGCCATCTTTGAGTTAAAAGAGGAAAGAAGAAAAAAGATGTATGTGGCGAGGAAATCCCCCGCTGCACGCCAAAATCCTAGGCAACAAATAGAGTCTGCAGCAGTCAGACACACACTCTGGTTTTAATGGCACACCCAACCTGAAATTGCTCCATTTGCTGATAATTATAAAAGATTAAGTGATTACTTCAATAACACATTGTTAATATGCAGTTGATGTCAAAATATACACTTCTTTGAATTTCCCCTCTAATGGTCAGGGGAACTTTGCTCTGTGGTGTTGCTGAGAACAGCATGCACAGCATGAATTAAACAGAGTGTAGTTTACATATTTCAAAGCTGTTATGTCCTCAGAGAGAGTTATGGGTGTTGCTTCAGTCTTTTTTATCTCCAGTCTGCACGAAGGGGGTGGCATCATGATGTGATTGTGAAAACATGCCATGTACTGTACTGCACGTACTTGACTGTGTAAACAAGTTATGTTATATCACATTAGATGTTATACATCAGGGTTTATTTTTACATTATTGTTGACTGCTGCTCTTGTCACATCATGTGATATATTTTTGTGGCCTTTTCTGTTTGTTCAGTTTTGTTAATGCATTGACGTGCACAGCATGAGGTACGTGCTGTGAGTTACTGTGCAAAAAGTAATCACGTTTGTTCTTGTTTTTTTTTCTTTTTGGTGTTTTTCATGTGTGGTGTCACTCAGTCAGGCACCACACAGCTGGACACACACCGGGTTCTGTTTAGGCTGGGCGTACAGTGCAGGCCATTTTACTGGGTTATGGGAATTCCCCAAGTCTCACAGTGAAATTGCTTCCCCCCCTATTCACCAGAGTTTCCTTAAAAAGTGCCTCTCCGATACAAGCTGAATGTGTGGGTGAGTTGTTGTTTATTTGTTTTAAGTAGTAACAGAGCGTTTACAGCAAGCTAAAATGGTTTTTGTGTTGTCACTGAGGTGAGTGTTGGCGTCCTCTACTTCGAACATAACATGGAAGCTAAATGTGATGTTGAAAATATTGACTTGTGCTAGAAGAAAATGCCATTAAGTCTGTAATTGTGTAGTATTCACTAGCTACAGGAGGCAACTGCTATTTAATCATAGGAAAATTGTCTAAAAAAGTAAATTACTGTTTATTATGTTTTAAGATTATTTAAATGCATTTTTCTTATTTGATTTTGTAATTGATTATAACCCATCAACACTGCAGAGATGTTTACAAATCCATGTTAAGAAAAAATAACAAGATTTTACCTATTTTAGAAAAAAGAAATTGAGAGTTAAGTAACACAAACTGTGGTTAAAAAGATGTTTTCTTTATCACTATCATAAATCATACATAAGACTGAGAGAAAATACTTGACAATGAGGCACACTACTTTCTTTCAGTGTGTAATAGATTTTAGATTTGCTGTTGAATAAGATACAGTGGCCTGCATATCTGCTGCCAGTGCACAATGTTTTGCATAGCACTAGAGAGCAAGGATGTCCCTGGTCTAAGGCCTTGAGAGGACAGCCAGAGTCACCAGTCGGCTAACAAAACAACATTTTGTATTACGCAGCACAGAGCTAATGACTATCAGCTGCTGATTTGTGCTTCTAGTGAGAGATGGGAGACTGGACTGTCGTTGTGTCTCAGCAGGATGAGGTACATACTTGTGACACTGTGGGCTTAAGTCTGATGATTATCCTCTCTCACATGTCATATGCTCACTTCCTTGCCTTGGTGCTGATGAGACGAATGCTTAAAAACATTTTGGAATAAGTAGGAATGAAAAAGGAAAGCAAAGTGTACAGTTTGCTGGTCAGCAGGACTAAATGATGAGCGGCATTTCCTGTATCCTCTGGCCTTTGTTTTTCTGCTAGCAGGCTCAGACTCACCAACCCGATTATTATTTTAGCTTGACATGGAAACATGATGCACTAATAAATAAGGACGAAGTGTTTGGTGACAAAGGGCTAAGGGAAAAAACAACCTGTGTGTGTGTGTGTGTGTGTGTGCGTGTGCGTGTGAACCACATGAGCTTTGTGTTTGCTTTTTCCTGTAGCTGATGACTCTCTGGGGAACACATTCACACACTATACCAGTGTAATGTGGTCACTGCTGGTCCAAATAGTAGGAGTTGTTGTACCTATGTAGATCTATTTCAGTTATGTATTTTATTATGACACAGCCAGTACACACACTAAAAGCTGTTTACCCACTCTCTTGTTTTCTCACTTGTTCATTTTCTTTACAGTAATATTTGTATTCAGTCATCATATTACGTCAGACAAATTAGTAGTGTCGTGTTTTTAAATTCTTAAAGGTGTTACTAAACTGGTTTCTCCATTACAGTAGTTTTGACATGAGTTGTATCTCTTCGGTATTACTGGCATTTACCCTCTCTGTGCTCTCTTTTTGCATTACAGGAAGTAGCATCGGTAGCTACATAAAGAGAAAAACAAAGGTGTGATTCTAATAAGTTCAGGTTTACTGTAAATCACAAAATGTAGAGTGTAAAACAATTTACAAACTCTGTGCTTCCTGCATGTTTTGTGATAAATCTTCCAGGGCTGATGCTCTGAAACCGAAAATCATTGTGCTGGATTTTTGTTTGCCTCCGTTGATAAGGAGTGATACACTTCTACTTGTGATTCATAAGATGTTTAGGTGTGTAAATTAATAAATTTTACTCATTACAGAAACATACATATACTCAGTTATACAGATAATCCAGTTAGTATCATCAAGAAACTTTGAGCGGTTCATTCTAATGGTAGATGGTCACAAGCTGAATTATATGAGAAACTCTTCAAACTCCCATTTAAGCGAGGAATGGTTTTAAGGAATATAACTCCCTGAGGAAGAAAACATATCCGCAGATTACCTGTTTGTTAATTCCCACAAGATGTCACTGTTGCTCTAAATCATTCATGTTTGGTCCGTAGGGGTCTCAAAAAGTTCTGATAATTTAGTCAACCAAACTGTTGTTATTACTGAACTATATAGGCTATGTGGCATAGTGCTCCTGAATAAACTGATCCTGACTGACACAACATTTTAAAAATGTTGTACTTGCTTTACCAATCCATGTAATATGTGACAGAAAATCAGTGTCTAAATACCAGGGTGGATGGAACATTCTTAAATGAATGATGTTTAAGCTGATTTGATGTTAAATATGCCTGTACTAAATGTATACACACACACACACATATATATATATATGTATATTGTGGGTTGTTAGATCTGAGAACTGTAAACATGCCTCACATTATGTTCAGTGTAAAATTTTAGGAAATTATTGGCCTCTTGTAGTCTTCAAGAACAGAAAAATGCCCAGAGATCAGAATTTTTTAATTAATCAATCAGTCAATCAACAGAAAATTAATCTGAAACTATAATCTATTATCTGATAATCTATTAATCACCTAAAATATTTTAATTTAACCCTCCAGCCCGCCCTTCTGTGGTATTACGCTGATTACCATTGGGTTTTGTACTTTATTGTATTTTTTTTTTTTTTGGACAAAACTAAAAATATTTTGTATGTGTCAGCCTGGAGTTCTAAATAGTCTAATGAGTTACAGTTTACTATTTTCTAATACTTTACAGACAAAACAAAATATTTAAATACTGGATTTAGATTACTCAATCATGACTGTCAGGCCACATATTTCCTGTTAACCTATAGTGTGGTCTTAAAAAACTCAGTGTAACTTAAACTGGGCCTTATTGCCCTGCTAGTTCAGAGGAAATATGTGATGCAATAACAGAAACCCCCATCAGCCCCTTCTCTAAATTTATCAATGAAGGAAAAAGGTAATTCAGAGAAAATGGTCGGGTTTATCCCAGAACTGCAGAGGATGTGTCTCAACAGAAGAATGGTTTATAGTTAGTTCAATTAAAATCATTACAACTCAAGAGATACTGTAAATCAGGTTTTTTTTTTTTTGACTGACTGGTATTACTCACCTTTGAGCCACTGTGTCATATGAGCCCCTGTTGATACATTTACAGACAGTCATTTACATATTTGAAAGTCCACGATGTAAGCAGGTTTGATAATTCTGCTAAAATCAGGACCCCGTAGTGTAAATTTCGCTCCAGTGTTTACATTACGGTCAGTGGCTCCTCGCTGACAGAGATCTGCGCTCTGATTGGTCCGCAGAAATGTCAGTCCTCATGTTGTTTACATCGCAGTAGGTAATGTCGTGAGGTGGAATTTCCCTGCTTACAGCATAGACCAGTAGACCACTTCCGCAATGGATGTCTGAGCAGAGACGAGGCCACTGCGAGCTGTAAGGTATCTAGGCAAAAAAGACACCTCTTTGTTCTTTGATTTATCGTTTAACTCTGGTTTCAGGCTGACTTACAGCTTCGATAAAAGTATCTGTAATGGGTAAATAAGAGGAGCTGGCGGCTTCCTGTCCCGCACTGTCATCTAGTGTTAGCTATAGCCGACAGCTAACGAGGATGTTGCTAGCAATTTGCATGACAACAGCGAAAACTAATATTAGCCTTCTTCAGCCAATCAAGGTAGCTATCATTAGCTAGATTGTGCTGTATTTGAATCTCGTCTGTCGGGTAGACGTCTGTTAGTAGCATTCACGTAACATGTACTTTTCTTTTCGGTGCTTTTGTCCTCCTCCTCCCCCCTTCTTTCGGATATGAACGTTGTAGTTGTCATATTTAGCCTACACAAACGTTAGCACATTGTTGCTATATGTTCTCCCTGGCAGGGTAGCACCGTGGTGATGTTGCTGGTTTTGTCCTCTCAAAACTGCCGGTGGATGTTAAATTTCTTCACCGGGCTCCAGTTCACACTTGTCCTGCTAGAAACTGAGTACAGTAGAGTACGTACAGGGGGGTGTCTGAGTAGCATATCTTCATTTCATCAGCAGGCAAGAGGTATTACAAACTCCATTTGCATTTGTGGGGAACTTAAGGGGATTTCTTCTTCAATATTATGAGAACCAAGAGGTAATGTTCAAGTTATTTTTCCTCATACTGTACAGCCAATTCTGCTGTTTAGCCGTTGCCTTCCTTTGCATGAACATTTGCGTGTCAAAATTTAATGCTGGTTGCTGGTACTTTCATATTATGTCTATGAGCAGCATATTTTTGAATATAGGATCTAAATGTGACCGTTTGCAATGGAAAAAGTTGTTTCCATAGTTCCCTCTCACCACCCTTACATGTAGGGTTGTAGGTACAATCAGCAGTTTTTGTTTTCCATGAAGGTCAGCTTTTTCATATTGTCTTTAATCTTCCTCTGAGTATTTTCCAGTACTTAATGATTTGTTTTTTAATCAAGACAAAAATCATAATGCTGTGTCTTTTTTCCACAGTTAAGAGGACCATGTCTAGGAAGTAAGAGACGGCGATGGAAGGGAAAGGCCCGTACCGCATCTATGATCCAGGTGGGAGTGAGGTCAAGGCCAGAGATGAGGCCGGAGGGGGAAGCAGCTATCGACAGCTTTTGGAGGAGAACAGCATACTGCGGGAGCGTATGAAGGGACTTAAGAGCTTAGGTAGGTTCCTAAAGACAGCATCGTCATCAATAAGGCTGTGGACAGAGGGCTAAATGCCAGCTGCGCTTTGGCCTGGCACATTTATTGTGTGTCTTTACTGGTGAGGATTGTGTTTTCCATGTTCGTAATTGTACAGAGACATTTATTTCATCATTGTACTGTGTGAAATCTATGTTCAGCCTGCTTTTCCAAGCAGCATTAAATATACTATTTAATATTATTTTACCTTATACACCCACACAGACATCTTATAAATGTTTATATAACATAATAGTACAGATCACATGACTGAGTTTCTTGTCAAAACATATTTGTGTGGGGAAAGAGCGTGCTGAGCTGAAAATAACATGGAATGTAGAAAAACCTGATGATCCTCATCAGTGTGTTCCAGTGTGTTTGCCTTAATTGCTCCCTCTGTTACTCACCAAGGGAGCACTACTTGCAGGCACTTTGTCACTGATCTTCTATCAGATTATTTTTGGTGTTTGCTTGTTCTGATTGTTCTAGTCTTGCTGATCTGTGCTGAAAAAAACAGTTATTAAAAGATAGTTCAAAGTTTGCTCAGGCAAAACTGAATTGAAGTGATGGATGCAGACAAGCTCTCTCTGAAACTTACAGGTGATTTGCTGGAAGAGTCTCAATCAGAGGCATCAAGACTTCGGCAGAGGGTGGAGGAGCTTGTTAGAGACAATGAGGCCCTGAAGTCCTCCAGCTTTGCTGCCAGTCTGTGTATGGGAGGGCCTGTTCAGACTGAGACTCAAAGTAGGTCTCACAGACTTGATGTTCATAATTAATTCCACTTTCCTGTTTTGATATTGGTGTATTATTACGTTGTATGGTTACAGTGTTGTAACCATATAGTATACTTGGATTAAGCTTGGTGTTTGTATGGCTCATTGCAGTTAAACCCTGTTTACACCCAAATGCAGAACAGAAGGATGAGCAAACTAGCTGTTTAGGGAAGACTCTGCAGCCTGAGAAGCCCACTGTAAGTGTTTTGAACTGTGTATGAGAGCTTTTGTTTTTGGCAGGAACAACTGTAAATAACACTAGAGCGAGAAATTATAAGAGCCAGGAGCCTGGCATTTGGCACCTCTTAAATGGATGTCTACACTGTTGATACTGCACGCACTATGGTTCACTTTACCTTTTGTTTTTTACAGGAGGCCTTATCAGAGTTTGAAGTTGTGAATATTGAGGGCAAGACTCCAGATGCCTTGACTGTACGTACCAGACTTGTTGTGACACAAAGTATGATGAATAATTTTCCAGCTGTAATAGAAACTTACTTTATTTTTGTTTTGAAGAACATTTTATCTTAATTAACAAACAATTTAGCATATTTAGAGTATTAATATTCCTGCCACAGACTCCAACAAGTAATTATTTTGTGTGATTTATTCTAACCTTAATTCAACCTTTCCGCTTTATGGCCATTCCCTCAATATTAGGAACATCTCCTTGATGTGGTGACTCACTAAGAAACTCAATACTGGTAGCTCCAGCCTGAGTCAGCCTGGGGAAAGTCCAGGATTGTTACTGAATAGAATTACACAGCTGATTCATTCACACACTATATCCAAGGGGATGTGTCAACAGGACTGTATGCCAGAATATTTCAGGCGTGCATGTTGTTCAAACAAATTTAATAAATTGAAATTGTGTAGCTTTACTTGACACTGTTTCCGTATATTTAAGTAACCCAGATGCTGGAACGTCTCCATTTGAGCTTTATTCTTGGTCTATTGTCAGTGAACAACATTTAAATCCAGCAGGACAAACTGGTTTGACTTTTCAGCTGCTGCTCTAACAGCAAGCGCATATGTCATTTTTAACTCACTTTGAGTCACCAAGGAAGGAAGCACTCACTGACTGTTTACCTGTGTGGGTATCTACAGGCTGGGTCAGCAGCAGGAGTTACCCCCCTCCTGCCTCAGGAGAACATTGAGTTGGCCAGCCAGCTGAAGAGACTGGAGAGCTCCTTTAGCATATTCGCTGAGGAGTCCAACCCGAACCAGCTGTTGGCTCACCTCGGTCGTATGGCTGTGGAGTTTCACCATCTTTCCTCTAAGGTCCAAAAGAATGAACAGAGGACCTCCCTCCTACAGGTATGCAACAAAACAACTGAATGACAAAAGTAAAAAGTGCTGAAACAACAATCTGGCCTTAGATTTTAAGTTTTTTTACCAGCGTCATAAAGTGGAAAGACGTGTAAACATTTAGTGATTTATTTTGATGAATTCCATCCTGTTTTAATGAAATTTAAAAAGAAACTGAAACTATTCACTAGCAGGTGTGCATTAAATTCTACAGTATGACCTTCTTGAGTCGCTGGATATGATAATTTAATAGCTACACTTTATAGGGAAATGTCCCTCGTCTTTGCTGACTCAAAAAAGATTTTACTTGCAGGCCATGGAGAAAGAATAAAGTTCTCTGTAGGTAATATAATAGTATGTGTGATGAATTATATTCTTTGCTGACAAGACTTGTTTCTCTGCGTCACTCAGTCTTGCACAGTAGTTGATGTGGGCTTAGCACTGGTATGTGCACAACATACAGATTACAGAGTATTTTTATTTAGTTTGAACTTGATGTCATACTTTTCTTTTTTGAACACATTATGAAGTTAAATTAATTAATTGAATTTGATTAGCATATTTCTAAATAAAGTTTAAAGTGCTTGACAATAAAAAACAGGGTAACTATATAAGATACTTCATATAGATTTAGTAGGCTGTTTATTCATAATCAGTGGTGCCAGTGGGAGCACATAGGCAATAATAATTCATCACACACATTTCAGAATCTTTACAAAAGTAAAGGGGGTCATATCTTCCCTATTTACAGAGTATTTTTGAAACTTTTCTGTCTTTTTAAGTCTTATTTTCAAAATATCTTGCATTAACTAAGCAATTCATAGTTGTTTGTAGTTAGTGGTAATAAAAATAGGAACATGTGTCAGAAATTTTGAGTCATAAAAGTGGGAACTATTTCCTCATGAATCCTGTTTATGAAGATGTACAGCATTCCAGTTTAAGTTCCTTTTGTACTATACAAGTGTGTCAAAGGCAGTTCTCTGTGTGGGTATGTAGGAAAAAGGAGGTTGTGTATTTGACAGAATAAAGTTAGATATGCTGAAATTGTGTATTTTGGTGTTATAGACTCTCTGTGAGCAGCTCAGACAGGAGAACAATGAGCTTCGAAAGAAAATGGAAGAGGACCATCATATCAGGAATCGAGACTTAGAACAGCTGAGGTAATGTTTCACCTTCTCTTTTTATTTGACTTGTGTTCAGTGTTGCTTCTGCTAGAGCAGAAACTTTATTGTTGGTAAGGTCAGAAATGCCAAATGATGTGATTTGCAGTATATTACCTGCAAGTGACAAAAATTACTTTTCATCATTATGTCTCTGGGTGTCTTTCTAAACTACAAGAATTTTATTTCTCCTTATCTTTTGAGTATAGTATGCATTAAAGGCTGTAGAAGAAAAAAAAACAACCTTATCTTTACTTAGTTGGGGATGTTGATAGTAACAGTGCTTTTGCTTTTGATTATGGAGAGAGGGTTACTCCAGTGCTTTCATGTGGTGCCATTGCACTCAACGGGTAATGTAGGTTATTCCCAAAGCACATCCTGAAGGTGTCTGAAAACTTCAGCCAACTCTGGAAATAAAGGGACATTATCCATATGCTATCATTTTCATTTTCTTGCTGATTCAGACAGGAGAACCAGAAACTGAAGGAGCTTGTCACGGGAGGAGCGGCAGCGGCAGCAGCATCTGCAGCACCGTCTGATCCTGAAGCCCCAGAGGCCAAAGAGGAGCCGGTTAAGGAGGAATCTGCCGCTGTCCGACCTAAGATGGAGGCCACCACACCACAGAAGGTAGTTTAGGTTACATAGCAAAATATTAATTTTATACTTGTATGCGTGCACACACACCAAAATGTTGCTCCATATAAATAATACTTTTGGTCATTTACATACCAAATATATTTTTATGTCAATCTTTGTTTTCCCTTTTACAAATATGTTCAGTTTCTTGATAATTTGTAACTTAACACTTCTCTTCTAGTAAACTCATTACAGGGGAGTGTGTAATGGAGGAATGTTGTGGATTTAGGAATGTTTTGTTGTTGCCACCAGAGTGGAAAAGCTGCAGAGAAAACCCCTACTAAACCTTGTGATGTTGAGGTGTATGAAAAGAAGATCAAGCTTTTGGAGAAGCAGAGAAAGGATGTGAGTCTTTTTTGCACTTAGCGCTCATCCTCTTTTGCCATTGGGGAAAGTCTCTGTGTATTTAGTTTCCTATATGTTGAGTGTCATTTGTTTCACTTTCTGGCACTGCTTACAGGTACTGGAGGTGAACAAGCAGTGGGACATTCAGTGGAACTCCATGAAGTCACAGTTTGAACAGAAGGTACAGTAATGACTTTACAGCTTTTATGAAGGGTGTGGGAAGACCCGCAAGTGTCTATGACTGGTGTAACACTGTTGAAGGAGAACAAATACCTAATTCTCTCCAAATTCCCTTGAATATTTGCCAGAGCTCAGTTTAAGAAGTTTAGCAAGTTTGTTCCATTTTGTGAAATCACATAAGTTTGGTCCAACCACCTAGTACTCTTGTTTCATTTTCGTGTTTCCTATTTTTAAACGTGTATCCTGTACCTGTGTTCCTGGTACAGCCACAGCATGAAGTGTACGTGATCTGCGTGCTCAGTATTGACATCACTTTACCTATTTGTTAAGGTTCAAAATGAACTTAGTGAAACTGTGTCTTTCACATTTAAGATTAGTTTTAAATGCTTTAGTCTCAGTTAACTTCATGAATTACTGCTCCTACTGTTAGTAGAAGCAACACATGAAAATGATTACATTGGATTTAAAGTTTCTGTACCAACATTCTTTTCCTGAAAACAATAATTTAGGCCATACAGTAGATGACTTATACAGTCAGAAAATGCCCAGTGTCAATGGAATATGCATAATAATTTTTTTTCCACTGTCAAAGTTGGAAGATGTTTAAACCAGTGAAATTACAGAGGTTGTGCATCAGTGAAGCAGCTGTGACTTTGTGCCTTTTTCTCATTTCTGTGTGTTTGTCCAGTGGAAAGGTGCAACCTTGCAATAGCTCGCTATCTGAACACACTTACCACAAGGCCTGTCACACAGCAAGAATTCCCCTTACCTCTCTGGTACCCACTGACTTCCTGCTATGGTGCAGTCAGAGGGCAGCAGAGACACACAAATGTGCACACTGTCACACTCTCATGCTCACACACCTCCGCTTGTGCACGCCCGCAATCATGAACAAACCTACATTCATATTTTGTTGAGATGGGGACACCATGTAGCCTGGGGGGTAAACCGCAGAACCCTAGATATATCCATTTGCGTCACTATGTTCGTTCATGTTTTACACAAAAACAGAACAGCATATGTTTGCAAATACGTCCTTGTTGCTGTGGCTTGGTTTAAAATTTCACAACACCTATTTCCATGGCATGTACCTCAACATACGCACCAGTTGACATTTATCTTCACCAGATAGTTGTTATCACTGAATCACTTTTTCTTCTTTTTTTTGCTCTGTGCTTTTGAGAGTTGCACCTTAAAACTGAAAGTAGTGGATTCAATGAATGCTGCCCTCAGCTAAATAGTTTACATTATTCTTCAGATCACAGACCTCAGACAACGGCTGGCGGAGTCCCAGAAAACTGTGCTTGAGCTAGAGGCAGAGCGAGAGCAGAGGCAACGCGACTATGACAAGAAGCTGCTGCTGGCCAAGTCCAAAATTGAAAATGTACAGGTGAGAATAAAAGGATGCAGGAGAAAATATGGAAGACAAAAGGTTACAGAATAATTTAAGAAAGT
This sequence comes from Selene dorsalis, assembly GCA_900303245.1. Taxonomy (NCBI): domain Eukaryota; kingdom Metazoa; phylum Chordata; class Actinopteri; order Carangiformes; family Carangidae; genus Selene; species Selene dorsalis. Next base: position 15,662 of record OMNW01009238.1, read on the forward strand.
GTTTTGAATGTGTTTCAGGGGGAAAAGGAGTGTCTGAACTCTGAGACCACTGAGCTGAAACAGAAGATTCGCTACCTGCAGGATCAGGTGCTGCTCCTCAGCAAACAGAGGGAGTACCAGGAGAAGGAGATCCAGCGCCTCAACCGGGTGAGTGTGGAACAGATGCAAAAAGAGAACGATGAGGCACGGAGACATTGTTTAATACTTGTCCTCTTTTCACATCAGGCTTTGGAGGAAGCCTTAAATCTGCACTCCCCTTCAACCTCTCAACAACCACCTGGCCAGGGTAACTTTGCAGACGCAGCCAATAACCTGAAAAAACAGGAACTGCTAACTCAAATTGCTGTACTAAAAGAACAGGTCAGACAAGCAACAGATCACACACACACACACATATAAATATACAGCTCTTTTGTTGTTACCTAATGTTTCCTCAATTCATTTTTTGTCACTGTTTTGTACTCCAGGTGAAGATCTTTGAAGAAGACTTCAGGAAAGAGAGGAGTGACAGAGAGCGAATGAATGAGGAAAAAGAAGACTTGAGGCGGCAAGTTGAGAGACTCCAGGGTCAGATTACTAATTTGACCAATCAGGTAAACTTTGTCTTTGTGTATATTTTCCTGAATGCGCCATGATTGGAAGAGATTTTGTTTTTGTGTCTTGCAATGAGTACATTTTATAACTGAACTGCTCTAACGTGGGGTGTATTCGGCTCTTTTTGCGTGTGTTGTTTGTTCAGCTTCATCAGGCACAGAACGAGTGTCAGCGAGAACGAACTGAAAGATGTAAGCTGGAGAGACTGCAGATGCATCACAAACAGGTACTGGCTGCAGCTCAGGTCTGAGTCTGATAGTATTGCAGAGAAATTGAAATGGTGAATAAATTGGGGCTGTCAGTCTGGATAGGTGATGAAATTTGGTCATTTTGGCCATGTGGGCACATCCAATTAAGGCCAAGGCATTCACTGAAAGTTGCTCTTTAAGCCTTTGGGATAAATTATGCAGCAGGACACCAGTTCTGGTAAACATGGCAGACTAGCACCACCTAGTGACAGAATGCAGTCACTCAGATGTTGACTGCAAAAAGTTCACAATGGACAAATCAATACTCCTGGACAAGAGCCTCACTCCAGCTAGCATGTTTTGTCAGTGCCTTCGGGATCAGCAGGTGGAACATTTACACTCCTCAGTGGGAGGCAGCGGCAGTAGGTTTGAAGTTCAGCAGCGGCCCATGCCATGACGGGGCCACTGCACTCGCTGAGAGTAGCGGCCGTGCACTGATTGGGGATCACGTGTGTACTTGTGATCCCTCGTAGGGGCAGCAGCAGGAAAGACGTACCTCAGACCCCACGTCAGGCTCAGTGAATGGCCCGCTGAGCCCTCCCTACTGTGGTCCCTTTGTGCAGGTGGGACCGCAGGGCCTTGAGGGCTGGCCCATACACTTCCCTCCCCGGATGCCCAATGCAGCAGGCGCAGCAGCCGCAGCCGCAGCCGCCGCAGCACCACCCCCTGTGCGAGACTTCCAACCTGTTACCCCGGTAAGGGTCCTCTAAGGCCCCTCTGTCTCTGTTTCTGGAGTGACTCTGGCTTACTGAGAAAACAAGGCTCTTTTTTCATCTCTCCCCCCTTACCTTTTGGGAGGAACAAGCAGATGTAATTAGGTCTTCCTGCAGCGCATCCTAACCACGCTTACAGCCAACACAATTGTTAGGTTACAGCAAGGTTTAGGGCTGCTGCTAATAATGAATGAGAGTGTGTAGTGGATTGAAGCAAGTGCTTTCTTTTTCATTAGGGTTTTCCTTGGCAGTCATCATTCCCACAGCCCAGAGGGGCCAGAGCCGTTGGAGAGAGTTCAAGACCACCACCAGAAAATGCAGGTAATGTATAGCACCCCGAGCACAATATTTTTTCAATATATTCAATATGTTTTCTGTAATTTTACTGTATTTCACCTTATTGTCAACAACATGATGTCATGAAACAAACGAAACCAGCAATATGGGTAGGCAGGAGAGAGCGAGAGAGAGAGAGAAAGAAATACATAAGTTAGAATAGTGTAGTAGTCTCAGAAGGTCTACTGTCATTTTGTTGTCAGTTCAACATGGACGATATGGTGTAATTGATTTATTGAGGCTTAAGCCGACCAATTGATGGTGGAAAGCTTACAGGTACACAGCCTGAAGTCGGGAAAGAGTAAGGAGTTAGCTAAAAGTCAAGGGATGAAGATGTGTGTTAGGTTTGGATTTGGAGCTGTCAGTGGAGTCAGACAGTCTGATGTCTGCAGGGAGGTTGTTCCAGAGAAAAGGCTCTGCAGCCAGCAGACATCTTTTTGTGTGGAAACAGACAGCAGACCTGAAGTCTGCATTCACAGACCCTGGGATGATAAGGTTTAAAGAGATCAGACGGATATGAAGTTGTAAGCCCATTTAGAACTTCATACAGCAGTAAAAGTGTGATCTGACAGGGACAGGGTGCCACTGAAAGAAAGGTGACGTTGGTGTAATATGGTCAAATTTTCTACTTTCTACTTTCTTTTCTACTGTAGGTAAAATTATAACTGCAGCATTTTGAACCAATGTAAGGCTTTTAATATTAGTACTCGGCGGACCAGGAAACAGAGGTAGAGGGTAGAGTTGTCAGTAGTAGCCTGCTCAATAAAGCCACTGGCAGATGAAGGCTTAATAATGGATAGACATCATGTATTCTTAGTGACAAATTTAGACGTGTGAAAATGTGGGGAATGTGGTTAGAGCACGGTGATTTACAAATGTTGGAAACCTTTGAGTAATATTGTGGGGGAGGGAGACAGCTATAAATCCAGCTGTCGGCCTGCTCTCCGGGATTTTCCGGGGTAGACTTCATTTCTAAATCAGTGGTCTCAGAGACTTCTAATAACATTAACAGATTCTAATATCTGACCTGCTGTGAAGACCCGTCTACATTTCTAGATAAAATAGCAAAGCCTCCTCCAGTAGGACACTTCCAGCCATCTGCTGTCAGTGTCACAAGGTCAGGGCAGCCCCTGGACAGACGGCCAGCTATCAACAAAACCGAATCCCTGCTCAATACATTGATGAGCCAGCCAGTGGTTCCGATCCTACTGTACATGTCATCATTACCCCGCACGGGTAAGGAACCAAGGACAGTTAGTTGATGCTGTGCTGACTCATCTTCCTGGCTAACTCAAACGTCTTGGCTAAGCTAGCTTTGGTGGTTTGTGACTGTCTTTGGTGCTAACATGGATGACTACGATGCTATAACAAGAGCGGGTGGTGTGTCTGGGTTCCCCTTTTCTTTTAGTGAGATTAAGATTAGCCTCCATGTCGGTCGTGGTGCTCATCAAATGTTGTGGATTTTTGGATAATTACATAACTCTGCACAATAAAGTAAATGTAAATACCGTCTTTTTGGCTTCTTTACATGTAGATCAGTCCGCAGCTGCTGCAGCTGCTGCAGCAGCCACAGCCGCGGCCACAGGATTTGGAAAAAGGGAGCGACAGAACATTGACCCTGGAAAGCACTAAAGCATCACCGTACCCACCTAATGGAATCTGGGTAGTAGCATGAAATCAGTTTGTTTTTGAGTTGACAAGGTGTGATTTGATCTATAATTTTCCTACTGAACTGTAGATATCCTATTGTAATGTTGTTTATACTTGCGTTTTATAAGCCTATTTGTGAAACACTTCGCTATTCTGAATATATACATGAAATATTATTTTGATTTTTTTTTATCAGGAACTGAAGTCATTTGTTAAATAGGTTGGAATAATTAACATTGTTCTTTTTCCAGAAAATACCTATGTGATTGTCTCTCTGCAAATATGTAACAACTTGACACTTAGTTTGTTACTCGTAGGGTTACAGGAAGCCATTCCCCAATATGACTAAGACTACATATACTCATTCCAACAATGAATGATATAGGTACATTGACTCATAGAATTAACAATGTGAATGTTGATTGATTTATGAAGATTTCTTCAGTATCATCAATGTTATAGAACTGTCCCATATGTGTAGCTGTTCAAAAGTGGTTGTTGAAATACAAAAATTTTGGGAAATGAATTTTGATGGTATTATACCAAATACATGATTGTGATTATTGATAATTTATTTATATCCTGCTGTTTTGATAGTTGCATTGACTAAGTGTAAATCATTGTCTTTAGTAATGCTGTTCTTTCTATGTTGTTAGTGTAATCCCAATATATTGTAGCTATTGACATTGTATGTTTGTATCAGACACAATACACAATGCACAATACATATACAACCTTTTTTTCCCCATGATGATGGACCTAATCTCATTAAACACAACACTTGTACTTGACCGCAATTGATTTGATCACTCGTTCTGATATTCATACTCATCTTGCTGCATCCCGTATCTTTGCCCACAGTTTAGCCCCAACATACAGCATTTAGGTTATAGCACTCAAACCTTTCTTAGTTAGCAGCAATGACCATCTTCTTCTTCATCATCAAATACCTGATATTTCATATTAACTGAATGAGTTCAAACATTCAAATTCTGTCTCAATGGCAGAAAGGGGAAGATTTTCACTAGTATTTGGAGGTCCTTGAGCCAACGTAAGGCAGTACAGCCACTTCCTAGAGGACAACCTCTGCCACCACCTCTGTCAAGAGAGTCAAGAGCCCTGATAGCAGGCACAGTATCCATAGCTCGAGATATTCTGTCTGTTGCCATTTTGAAAAAGTCTATCTTACCTCAAATCAAACCACTTTAACTTAAGATTTCCAGCAGATTTCCTTTGTATAGTGAATAATATCAGATGGTCAGGTGAAGGGCTTTAAAATGTTTGCAGATGAATTTGAAAAAGGCTCCATTTTATCAAACAAATTAAGTTACAGTGAACTCAATCCTGATGGACAAGAGCTGAAATGAGACGTTGGCAGAAGTGCACTTTGAAAGGTACGCTGTAATTACTGGCAGTTTTTTTTTTGTTTTTTTTTTAATTACTATTTTTGTTTGTAGCCCCTTTTCTTTATTTGCTGTAGGCAAAAGCACATGTGAGACTTTTTGTATTTGACTGGCTTAATAAATCTATTCTAAGTGTCTTAATATCTTACCCTGCTCATTCATTTTCATATTGCCTATTTTTTGATTGCAGGATCAAAATGTCAGACAACCACTAATTTGCTAGGTCATGTTAGCCTCCCTGTGACTCTGTGATATAACACACACACACAGTATCAACAGCAGTTTCTCATAAATGAAGGTCTGCACATAAGTGTGGTGTTTTCCATGATTTATTGGGAGTAATTAATATTGAGGCTGTAATTGCTAACAGGTCCTGGGATGAGAAGATGACATGACTCTGTGGGATTGCAGGACAGTCTGAATGCACTGAAGAGCTGCCCTGAGTCCCAGACTCTGAAGAGGCACCACAGAGTTTCTGTTTTCAAGCCTCCCCTTCATTCAACATGCCATCTTCATGTGTCAGAAACTGTTAACATTACTTCCTTTTACATTTCTACCTTTACTCTACTTATCCTCTGCATCCCTTTACAGTTACATTGACAGTTCTCTATGATGAATCAGATCTAATGAAGAAGATCCTGTGTGTAACGCTGGAGCAGGTATTTCTGAATGTCAGCTCTGATCTCAGAAATGTTGACACTTGGGTGCCACCTCATCACAGGCTTCCCGTCAGGACCCACCAAGAACTTCTCAAAGTTCCACTTGATGTCGTTGACCTTCCAAGGCTCCCAGAACAATCTGTGAGTAGGGACACCGAAGTTGTCTCCTACAGGAGGGCAGGAGTTCTGTGTGGCAGAAAGCACAGTAATTTAACACAAAGATAAAATGATCTAGTCTTCATACAGTACTACCAGCAAGTGAGAAATTTTCAGCGGCTCAAAACATTCAGACTCCAAAACCTGTTTATGTCAGGAAAGGTCTCATGCTGGGCGTATGCTTGTGCGTAGGGTGTGAGTGTATTTATACATTGTTGAGTAAACAAAAGGTGTTCGAGTGTAAGCTATCAGCAGTGGTGTAGTCTGATTTGTTGCAGTGGGTATACTGCTTTTTAGGTGGGTACACTGTTCATATAGTTAGATAGTTTTGTTGTAATGGGTATCCTGAAATATTAATGCATTTTCAGTGGGTATACTGTGTATACCTGTGTATCACATAGACTACACCACTGCTATCAAGTCAAAAAATGTCTTTCTCATAGGTAATCTGATTAGTACATGTCAAACAGCAAGAAAACAGAAAAAAAAGAAACAAACCGAAATTCATCTGTACACACCATTAATCAGACACTTAATTTTAACTACTATTAACTACTTAACTACTAAACGGTCTACCTCTTATAACGGTGCCAATTTTCTCTTTTAGATCACACCCTTTGCTAACAAACCATAACTTACCTTAAGGTAAGTGAAAACCTCTTGTTCGTCTTTTCCATTCACATCACCTTTCTCAAACAGCAGGAAGTTTGGAACAAAGCCACTGCCTGGTCTGACATGTCTGGAATCAAGAAAGTGGGCAGCTTATCAGTGGACGTGCCTGAGCACTTTATGGCCTGGCAGCTGCCCTAAATTCACTACAAGCTGTACAAAACCACACAGCGCATTATAGAGGCTTTGCTATGGATGTAAGATGAATGATGGAACCTGAGACATACTTTCTGTGTGTGAGAGGCCACTAAGAGACACTGATCTTATTACCAAAGGATGTTTGCCTTCATTAAATGAAGCCTTGTTGATTGAGAGAGGATTAATTGTAATATTACACATTCCTCTCTACATTCACCTATGGAGCTTCTTACGTTACAACACCTTACAATATGTGCTGTCTTGTGAGAAGCCTGTGAATGACATTAAGGTGACTCTCCCTTTTTCACATACTGTAGTGGCTTCCAACAGTAGACAACCATCAAGTTCTGAAAAAGCTAATATTTGATGAAACAAGTTTTTTTGGGGGTAAACATCCATGTTGTTCTGACCTGACTTTAGCTGGTTGCCCCCCCCCCATGTCTGACGCCAGATTTACTGGCACAGAAAAAGAAAGATTGCTTACTTTAAGGCTGGCAGGATTTCACTGTTTTTCCCTGGTTCCTGTTTGCCAAACTGGTTGCAGGGGAAACCAAGAACAGTGAGTCCAAGTGGTTTCATCTCTTCATGTAGTGCATTCAATTCTGATAACAGAAAAAGAATAAGTAGTGTTAAGATGAAGAAGCATTTTCCCCACAGACAAAGAAACTTGTGATGCCATTCCTTACCCACATACTGAAAGGTGTATCCTCAGTATGTAGCAACATTGACAATGAGGACACTCTTGCCAGTGTATTCACTGAAGTTCACAGTGCGACTCCCATTCAGGGTCTTTGCCTGGTATTTGTAAATTGTGCCATCTTTGGATGAGTCACACCACTGTGGACAGAAACACAGGCCAAAACAAGTTATATTTGTTTGAACTGGTCATCAGCTAACACAGTTACCCAGTGCGTCTGTAGTGTAGTATTTTTGCCAATAAACGAGACAGATGTGTGTACAAAAAGAACTCCCAAAACCAAACAAACTTATTCTACAGGAGATTATTGGCCTCTTATTTTCTATTTGATTTAATTAGTGCCAACAACACAAAAGTTTTGACATAATGTCCAGTAATGAGTCATGTGTTTGTAACTTGTAACTCCACTACTTTTAATGATTGGTTTCATGTGAGTAATTTCAGTTAAACAAACATTTGCCACACACTTGTTTGTTGTACAAAGGCAGGCAACCAGTACATTTCCAGGCTGGCCTGACGGCCATTTTGTTGGCTGAAACCAGTCGGTTTGACCAGTGCTACTATAACAAGCAGAGATGAGAGGGACATCTTACCTCACATCACCTGTATATGATAGCTTTTAAAAAGAAGGATTTGGATAAATCTAATTCCCAGCCTAAGTTATTATTTGATGTGCTGCTTTGTATCAACAAATAATCATGCATAATGAATAATAAAACCACTTGATTCACAGTCCCAAATGACAAATAAGGCAAAGTGACAAATAATTCTAAGGCTAATGTAACAAAAAAAATCTAATTATGAACTCTTCAAGTGTAAAACTCAAATAATCAAAACAGAATGAATCTGCAACTAGATTCATATTTGATTATTATAGTCATTCCCTAAATAAAAATTTGCAACTTTTACTGTGTGTCTTTGGGTTTTGCTGCATTACTTAGACAAAACAAGACATATGAATGGGTCATTTTCAGGACACTTTCGAGACATTTTATACAGAAATGAAATTAACCTGCACATTATTCCAATACTGAAATAATTCATGTTTACAGCTGTACATGAGTCAAATATGTTTAATATGAGGGGAATAAAGGCAATTGAGATAATATGCTTACAGAATGAAGGCTTATTATCCAGTTTTTCCTAAGACAAATAATTTCAATGTGCTGTTGACAAGGCTCTAAAGGTCAAGCAAACCACTCGTGTATCGTTTTTGTCATCTGTCCAGTGTCTACTACAAATATCAGGTGTTTATTTATCAAATGCATCCCCAAACGTCAGGGACAGGTGCAACACTTTCCCCTTTCTTGCTCCTCATACCCTTGTTGTTATGGAAGTTAGACCACTGACATCTGCCCCACTACATAACACAAGCCCAGTGTCAACAGAGCAGGAGAACATTGCTCTCAAAGAGTCAGAGGCACTTACTTAAATTCAAACTCACAGCCCATGCCAGGTCTCAATTAATTTGTGAGTGCGTGTTATGAGAATTGGAAAACAGAAGCTGTCCAACATGACCGCCCTGATGATTATAAGGATTACTTGAAGCACAAGTTCACCTCAAGTTATTACAGGCGAAACTTTTCCATTACTGAAAACAAGTGTGGTAGGCTAGCTGACAGGCTAGTTGATAATGCAGTTTTAGGAACACATAAACATGGATTAACAAGCCTGTTACTAGTTTTAACACAATGGCAACAATATCCTGCATGGAGAAGGACGCTGATAATAGCAATAAAAAGTGCTTGTACAAAAAGGTATCTGTAACTGTCATATGATAACAGTAGCCTACCACAAAGTTTTATTTAGCTGCATAGGCTTCATCACATCCTGGGAGTGAGACATTGTGTTTACACCAATCAAACACCAATCATTAGTGTCATTAGGCGATGAAAGAGGTCTGTAATGACCATTTTGGTTGAGTTGAGAAACATGGACATAGGAAACAAAAGAGCTGTAAGGATTTTCATGTGCTTATGAGCCAAATTATTTCAGCTGTGACGAGGAACCGTCTCGAAAACCGTGGATCTAGTGCAGGATGTGTTATGACAGCTGCCATGTCCCACTATATTGCTTAAATTCAGCCCATATATTATAGGCCACACATATTTCTGATATCAAAGTTATGTTGTGACTCCAGTAAGAGCGTATATACACACGTTAATTGCACCCTCCACACTGAAAGCTCATTAGGTTTAACACTACGCAGGTGTGAACGGTGAGCAATTAGAAAACACAGTCATGTCATCGGATGACACGTCGCTTCTATCTGTCCACACTCGTGCAGTGAACACGTATGCTACTATGAGTGTGTGGATATATGGGTGTAGGTGTGTGTAGGTATCAACAGGTACCTGAGTGAACATGGATTCGGCTGGCCAGGGCTGCAGCAGACCCAGCAGCAGGAGCGGTAAGAAGGACCACATCGTGCCGACCTCCACCGACAACAGTGACTGCTCTCTGTGTATGTCCGGACGACCGTTTCTCTCTGGGGATAAATAAAGTCATCTGGCAGTGGGCGGGATGAGGGGGGGCAACACAGCTGGCTGAGATGACGCCCTCTGCTGACGCAAACCACGTAGGCCCACACGTTAGGTCTGAATGAGTGAGGGAGTGAAAGAGTGAGAGAAAGAATGGGTGAATGAAAGCCAGATCATCACGACTTTTCTCTTCGTGTCACAGCAATCACTTTAGAAATAGACAATGTTTCATTGATCACCGGAAGATCTTTTGATCTGATGATGAATTTTGCTTTTATTTTGAAGACTAATAATGATTTAGTTATGTAGGTATGACAAAACAAATCTTCTCCCTCATTCACCTTGCCTAATTAAGACAATCTGCCAAAAATGAAGTAAACCCATGAGTCTTTGTCTGTGTGTGTCTTTCACTTTGAGCATACCTGGTGTTTAACCTACTGTGAACATTCATAAACAGCATTCAGCTGAGTTTGGCTTGAACTGTGATGAATACAAGATGCTGTGCACCACCTTTCCTGTAAAGAAGAGAAATACTGTTGGTTTAATTTTTATTCATGGATCATTTCACCCCTCTGAGATCCACTGTTGCCATGGTGAGCTGGTACTTGGCCATATGCCCTGTGGGTGGCTGACAGGCCTCTTTTCGCTCCTGTTAGAGCACCTCATTGACTATATTTTACAGTGCCAAGATTTATCCTATTGTCTCCCTAAGGTTCAGTTTTTACTGCTATAGGTAGGCCTAATATAAATGAAAATGTGTTTGTATGTTAGGCTGTGCAAGCAAGTAAAATGTGTTTATTTTGAATCTATATGAAAGCATCAGAATTTTGTCAGTCAATGTGTTTAACTGTGGAGCTTTTGCATTACTATATTCTTCAGAAACAAGGTGTCTGTTTTTGAGCTCAGTTTGAATATATACTCCCATATACTCAATATATCTCCCACTTCTAATTCAAGTCATGCTGACTGGTAGTAACCTCTGGGTTACACAAACTGGTGTACACGCATCACTGCAGCCTGCAGAAATGGAAATCTTCCATTTATTGTTGTAATACTTGTGTTCAGTTTAAAATATGCATTTTTACTTGCGGTCACAAGCCCTGGAACTCCAATATTCTCAAGGAATTATAGTTTTCATAAAATGTGAGTAACTACTTCATGACTAAGAAGTAACCTAAGATCCAGATGTAACTGTGAATTTATGTCTTTATAAATTTTTGCATTTGCACAAACTGTAAATTATCCTGGCATGGGTGGAATTTAAGAAAATGATAAGCAAAAAGGACTCCATCAGTGCAGTGGCAGTAGTGGTCATTTGACTGCTTCTTGGTGTCATTCAGAGAGATTTTAGGCGGTGTTAAATGCTGGTGATAATTGAAAACTGAGCTTGAACTGTTTTCTTAAAGTTGACTCAAAAATATGCTTCAGCTTCACTGAGATGCAGAGTTTGTCACTCTGAAATTGTTTTCATACACATTTGTTTAATGAGGACAGTTTCTACTGTGACTTTGTAACTACTCACAACTACTACAACAAGTTCAGAGAGTAAGTGTGGTGCAATATCCTATACTTGTAATGCAGTATTTACTCAATTAATACTTAATTTAATTACTTTCAAAAGTTGCTGGCTATAACCCAAGTCCCTCTCCACTTATTTACAAAACATAATGGGAGAGGGAAACTATTTTGCTATAAACCATGGTGAAGTTGCTTCGTGAAACGTTGTTCGCATACTGCTGCTATTGAGCAAAATGTATGATCATCCCTGTCTTTGACAGAGCTCTTTTTGTCACTGTTTTCCCCTCTCTTCTAACAGAGGATCTGGATTTAGGGTCTCCAAGGCCGTGTAATTCTAATGTTGACCACATGAGCTCGACATTGAGCAGCCTTCCCTCCTAGGCCATAGCGACCAGCGGTGACATCAACAGCAGCAGTGCTGACTGGGAGCCTTCGGTCTCAGCTGAACAGCTCAGAGATGGCGTCCCTTCTGCAGCCGGATAGAGTTATCTATCTGGTTCGTGGAGAGAAAAAGATCAGAGCACCTTTATCTCAGCTCTATTTCTGTCGCTACTGCAGTGAGCTACGATCTCTGGAATGTGTGTCTCACGAGGTACGTTAACGTTTTCCTTTACTGCGCTCTGGTTTTGACGAGCTAGCTGTTAGCTACATTCAGTCGGCGGCTACATTGTTGTTAGCCGGCTAGCTAGTAGCTTTGACAGGTAGGAGGGATTAGCCGAACCTTTTCGTGCATTCTGTGGATAGGCTGCCTGTCAATCACGACAGCCTGCTCATCCCATTGGCTGTAAAGGACGGCTTAACTTCCGTTGGAGTTAGCGTCATCCATAGAACAGGCTAACGCTAATTAGCGCTTGCAATTTTTAGAGTTTAACGTGAAACGACCTGGTTAGATCACAAATAAAGACTATGAACGGTTTATCCGAGAAGTACAACGTTATGTTTTTACTTTGGTCCACCCCAGCCAACGTCTTTACCGTCAAAAACCGCCTGTTAACGTGGCTCACAGTTATGGACACCACACCCAGAGTGATACAGATATTTATTCAACAGCAACTTCACATTAATAGTCTGAGGTTTTTCCTTGTCATGTAACGCTTCATATGAAACACGGTGAAAAATATATGCAGTTTCTCTCCCTCACTGTTTTAATAAATAGCAACAAACTAAAGTCAATCTTGTTTTGTTTACGTTGCAGTAATCAAAGCTATGTGACATTTAAACAATTATGAGGCCAGTCAAAAATGAAGTTTAAGATGAGAATGCAGAGTTTGGCTAACGTCTTTCTTGCACCGCTGTCTCTGGTGAACAGGTGGACTCCCACTATTGTCCAAGCTGTCTGGAGAACATGCCGTCTGCAGAGGCTAAACTTAAAAAGAACAGGTAAGACGTTTTTACTGATACATAGAGAAGGCTGCCTACCTGTTCAGCACCCATCTGGGGCACTCTGTATCAATTGCGTGGCCTTATTTTGTCATGTTTTTGTCAATTATATCCTTTTTTCATTCCTGACTATCTTTGGGCTCCTCTGTAGGTGTGCAAATTGTTTCGACTGCCCATGTTGCATGCACACACTGTCCACGCGGGCCACCAACATCCCATCTCCTCTGCCTGATGATCCTACCAAGACCGCCATGAAGAAGGCCTATTACTTGGCCTGTGGCTTCTGTCGCTGGACCTCCAGGGATGTGGGCATGGCTGACAAATCAGTTGGTCGGTGCTGATATTTTGTTGACACACTGATGTGGTCTGAATTATTTTCAAACTTAGGCATTAGTGTTAAAATGCTTTATGATGTTAACGTTTTGTTGTAACTTAGGAGCTGCCCTTTCACTGTGTCTCAAGTCTAATGTTTTGGTCTGTTGTACTTTCACTGCAGCCAGTGGAGGATGGCAGGAACCAGAGACCCCTCATACTCAGCGGGTAGGTTTTCCCCTCTGGACATCTCAACTCTCTCGAGTTACTCACATGTTTCCTGATCATGCATTGCTTCTATTTGAATAGATGTGTCTCAGAATAAGCAACTCACAGATAGCAAAATTAAACCGTGCAAACAAAGTGGCTGCTTAGGACACAAATGTGTCACAAACAAGTCCCCTTAGACCCAAGTGGTCTAAGTGGTTGTTAAAACAAATTACCCTACATACCAATAATTGTACCAAGTATTTCTTTAAAGGATTTTGTGATTGTAGATGATTAACATCATTCAGTTTTTCATATAGCAAAGGTTAAGTTATAATCTGTCAACAAATTGCTTTGCAGTAATGCCCTCTTGCCCAATTTGTCATGTTTCTTATCTTATAAAAAATGTTTTAAAAATTGATTGCCAGTTTCTGTATTGAATTTTTGTCGCCCACAGATCAATAAGCTGATTGAGTATTACCAGCAACTGGCCCACAGAGAGAAGCAGGAGAGAGACAGGAAGAAGTTGGCCAGGAGACGACAGTGCATGCCTCTGGCATTTTCGGTACTCTGCTCCAATTTAAACATCCATATCTTCTTAACCTTTAAATGTCAAACAGTTGTTGTCTCAGTGTTATTTGTTATAAAATGTGTCTGTACTTTCAGAAAACACAGAGTAACAATTTCAAGATGAATTTGATACAGATATGTTCCTGAACCTCAGTAATAACACTGAGGGTTTTCCAACATTGAGTGTGTATGAGCCATTAAGGTTATAATTAGCACACCTGTAACTAAAACAGGACAGAATAATTAGCTGTATCAGCTGCTGTAATTTTGGTTAAAGTACAATTTTCACACCATGTCTATGCTTTGGTGGATTAATGTGAACATGCTGTTCACATATTGAACAAATAGACATTTTAAGTTGTTTTCCAACAGAACAAACAGAGAAACAGAAAGACAGAAAACAGAACAGAAAAAAGCTGGCTTTATATAAAAAAGCCCAGACACCCTGGTGTGGACATGGTTTGAAGGTTCTTTAGCTTGTTGGCACGTTTTCACTTTCTTGCGTTCTGCCTACACAATTATTAAGAGTCAGTAATGCAAACCGGTTTCTCTTATATCTCAGTACAATTGAAACACCTAAGCTGTGAACTCTGCTGTTGTTTTCCATCGGCTTTCTGTTGCTGTTGCATGTCACCAAATGCCACTAATGTTTGCTAAATTGCTTTGGTTCCACCTGGTTCTTAATTCTCTCTTTTTTCTTTGCTTGTGCACTCTATTTTGGTTTTTACCCCCCAGCAACACACTATTCATGTGGTGGTGAGTTGTATTTTTCACAACTTGGGTAGTCTCATCTCTACAGTAGCACTGTCATCTCTTTATATCATTTCTTGTCTAATCTGTTTCTAAGTGACCTCACAGATCACATGAATGTTTCTTTGGGTAAATGAGACTGAGATCCACACAATGGGAGCCTTCATGTTAGTTAGAGGGAGAGAAGAAATACAAGATTGTGTAAGCAGATCAAAATATTTGTCATACTCATTAAGGCCTAAACCCTCAGTCTCACATAGCTGATCCTTTCTCACTATCCTGGGCAGAAAGGCTCCTGTTACCATCTCTTACCACAAGACTGATGATATTGTCCTGGCTATTTATTGTTGTTTTTTTTATTTGTGTATTGTTTCTTTCCATTTTCCTGTATAGAAGTTCCTATAAACATGCCTGTCAGATCAAGAGTTTGTGTTAAAAGTAGTCATGTAGAAAAAAAGCTGTAGCTGCAGTTCAAGTCATTTCATAAATAGTTTTAGTCCTCCTTAATTTTGATGTCTGATCAGTTTTCCCCCCAAATTCACTTAGGAAAAATATGGCCTTGGAACCAGACTGCAGAGGCAGAGACCTGGAGCTCCCATATCAAGCCTGGCAGGCCTTTCGTGAGTGCTCTTTTGTCTTCTAATGGGAATCACTAGTGCTTAAACGCCGCACACAACTATTTTTCCTGGGTGAAACTTCTGTAAATTTAAAGGATAACTCCCAGGGGTTTGCATGTTTCAACTCATTAACTACACATTGTGTATGTATATATTATTGGTGACTGAGACAAATTGACTTCTAATGTTCCAGCACCCATTGTTTCATTAATTTCAGAGTGTCAGGAAAATCAATATGCAGAGCCTTGAAACTTGGCTTGGAATATATGGGTAATCCATCATAGTGAACAGTTCATCACCCTTCTTTTTTCTCAGAGTTACATCACCACCTTTTAGTAATATGGTTGATAGCAGGGATCATTTTTAAATCTATACTGGAATGCATTCAAGCATCCTGGACATATGAAAATGGATAATTGACATGGTGTTCACTGTCAAAACCAGGAGACACATGTGAATCAGGCAAGAACACCATGGAAGCTATACGGTGAATATTGTTGTCGTTTGGGTTTAGAGGTTGATGCTGAGCAGTCGGTTCAGAAACCAGAGACCCTTCACAGCTGCATAACCATGTAACTTCAGTGTTTCTTCTGATTGCTACTGAACTGTAAATTGGATTTCCTTCCTCAAATATGTTTCAAGTCTCTTTTCTGAAAATGCCGAGTCATAATGTACTATAAGATATAGGTTGACTTCACGAGATTGAGTCAATGTGCTATAACCCTAAAGCCTAAAACACCACTGGTTGGGATATGTTTGTGGTCTTAAATGTGAGTAAGCCTCACTGCATTACAGTGTGGTCAGCTTTCAGTTTACACTTAATACCAGCATTATAAGAGATACAACAGTTGACAGTGGTATTTGTGTATCTCCACTAGCCTTAAAGAGGGTGAGGACCAGAAAGAGATCACCATTGAACCTGCTCAGGCTTTTGATGAAGTGGAGCCCCTGCCTGAAGATTGTTACACCAGGCCCATCAGTTTACCAGAGGGTGAGATCTCTGTTCAGAGCTTGTTAAACAGTAATTTTAACTTATGTTGCTCTAATTGAGGTTAAGTTGTATCCGTGCCCTTATAGTGACCACACTGCGCCAGCGGCTTCTGCAGCCGGACTTCCAGCCTGCGGGGGCATCTCAGCTCCACCCGAGACACAAACACCTTCTGATGAAGCGCTCGCTCCGCTGCAGGGTTAGTACCACTTCAGGGTTTTACTCCTCTGCATCAGTCAAAGGCTGTTGCTTTTATGTAGATCACATTTAGATAATAATGTTTTTAATTTCCTCCTTCAGAAATGTGAGCACAATTTGAGCAAGCCAGAGTTTAATCCAACTTCAATCAAGTTTAAAATTCAGCTGGTGGCTGTGTGAGTATTGGTCCTCATGTCTAAAATATGTGCTTCCATTATGTTATTGAACACTTTTTTTCATTTAATTAAACATCTAAATCCTGCCTCGAGACTGATGTAGTTTAATTAGATTAGCATATGCTCAGGAAAATGTTCACATGTATTTCAGTATTGAACACATGTAGTTACTGTAAATGGTTTTTACTTTACTCTCATTTCTTTTGATAAATAAAAGATCCATTCAAGTAGCATGATAATGTTTGAAGGAGTTGCATGAATAGTTGCTTTTCAATCAGCACTAGCAAAAATTGCCCAAATCACTGAATATATCCTACATTTTCAAAGGTCAAGAGTTTTTCCATTTCTTTTTCCTGTAAATGTGAGTTTCCATTGTACTTAATAATTTAACTGTTTTTCTTTTCCTCTGCTATGATGAATTTGACTCATTCTACATTGAATTTAATTTTCAGTTGTAGTAAAGACAAAGCTGTTTTCATTTCATCTTTTGATGAATGTAGTATTATTGTACGTGCTGAGTGCTATGAATATCTTCTGAGTGTTACAGTTGTATTGATTGGGCCTCTGCCTATTTCCACAGGAGTTATATCCCTGAAGTGAGAATTATGTCCATTCCAAATCTCCGGTACATGAAGGTCAGTGTGTGCCCTCCTCTAGGAGACATTTCTTTTACATGTTTTATTCGTTATATTAAAGATCGTAACCATTAACCTCGCTGAGTCAGTCACATACAAGTCTCAATTTATATTGTTCTGTGTGAACTGCTGTATAAAGGGCCATTTAAACAATGTACCTATACAAAACTACACATGAGTAAAAAGTAGGTAAAAACAATATAAAAATTATTCAAAGAACATGATGATCCAAGTTCTGACTCACAGAGTACAGAGACCAGTGTTAAAGTGCATGCAGGTGAGAGTGAGTCACTTTAATCTCACACTGGGATGTGAATCAGATGTGAGAGATTGTATCTATTAATACATGTTATGAGCAAGTGATATGCCAAGAGACTGATGTACTGCAGACAGTCTGGAAAGCATGTAGCCTTCTTAAGAAGCTGTTTTTCAAAAACATCCCCGATCAGGACAGAACGCTGTTACCCATTCCTCCCTCCAAGAATCCTCTAGTCCCTAGATATTTGCTGAGGTTTAAAAAGGCTGCCTTTTGTCAGTGGTCAAAGGAAGACTCGAGTGTTGCTTTAAGCACTGCCATAGCCTTTTAAGTGAATTCAGCCAGAGTTGAAAGGGTTCAACTTCTCTTTTCTACTCTACTTAGGAGAGCCAAGTGCTGTTGACTCTGACCAACCCAGTGGAGAACATCACCCATGTCACACTGGCTGCTTGTGAGGAGGACGATCCTGATGACATCAACAGCACTGCCAAGGTAATACTTGTCTATAGTTTCAGTCACCTGTCATGGCTGTAGGTCTAACAGCACAGGTGGGAGTACATCTGCCCCACATGATGGCCAGATGTCAATGAATGGAGCCAGCACTGCTGAAAAGAGCATCATTTCTCTCCTCTTCAATAACATGAGGAATTGGCACAATTACAGATTCTGGCAGTTGTTCACAACCTGCCTGTTCTTAAATATTAACATACTACAGTCCAACCAGCCAGCTTCAGAGAGTACAGGGTGGTCAGCTCCATCATTCCATCAGTTACTTAATCCTTCACATGGTCTCATATGCATAACAGTCGGGTTTTTTACCTCCATCTGTCAGCTGTCACGCGCACAGAGTGCCTTGTTCCTGTGGAAAAATGTGCGCTGTGTTGCCAGCAGCTGCTGCGAGGACCTCGGTGACTACAGGCTGTTTGTCTTGGCCTCTTTACTGATGAAGTCATGGGCCAGGCTGGGCAAGGAAATGCTGCTGGCCAAAACAGAGCATCTTCATGACCCATTTCCATTCACATTATGGCCAAGCAAAATGTGCAGCCCTGTCATTCTGCTTGACCTGATATTCAAACACCTGGAGGGCAAAGTGAACTGCATCGAGCCGTGCTCTGCTGGCTTCATCGACCTGCTGTACCCACGGCTGGGTTCACGCACCTACTACACATGCATTACGTATTTCATTTCAACAGTTTGTAGATTTTAGGGAGGCCCCAATCAAGGTTTTTTTTTTTAAACCACAGGTACTAATATTGATCATCTATAAGTGAGATTGTCTGATAACAACAATTTTTTGTATTCTTTGCAGATGTTGTATTTTGTATCTCACACAGTTTAAAAGGCCAACTTGTTCTTTTGCACACTGGTATATTCAATACAGTGGGAGATGGGGCTACACACAGCTATAACCATAGGTGGAGATGAGGTGCCTCAATCACATATTTGAATGAAAGTCGGCTGATAATAATTATAAAAAGCTCATTTAAAATGTGATCCCCCCCTTACAAAGTCTGATAATCACCGAATGTTCAAACTATATTTGTGTTCAGGTTATAGTACCCAGCAAGGAACTAGTCTTGGCAGGAAAAGATGCTGCTGCAGAATATGATGAACTGGCTGAACCTCAGGACTTCCAGGATGACCCAGAGTAAGTACACACACACACACACAAAATCAATAGTGAGTGTGGAGGAACTCCTAACCTGATCTCTGTCCTCCCTGCAGTGTTGTTGCCTTCCGGAAATCCAACAAGATTGGTTTCTTCATCAAGGTGATCCCTCAGAAAGAAGAGGATGCAGATGTCACTGTTTCGGTTAAGATCAGGCATGACTTCCGCAACCTCGCAGCTCCCATCAGGCAGAGCGAGGAGGGAGCCGACAATACCGCTGAGCCCATTTGGCTCACTCACCACGTAGAGCTGAGGCTGGGACCCCTCGCTCCCTGATCATGAATACTCCAGTCACTTTCAGACAGTCCCAGAGTCAAGCGTCGGGGTCTTTGAACTAATCTCTCTCAACTGTGGGATTTATTTAATTTTAAAATGATTTCTGATTCTGCTTATTGATGTATGAGAATAATTAGAGATATTCTTGGCATACAACTGTTTTCAGAGAGTTTAGTTTTTGCTTCAAGTTGCATCATCAAATTCATGGCAGAAAATCCAGTGAATGAGTGATAGCCCCCTGTGCTGCCCACTTTATAAAACTACATGAAGACATGCTTACTGCAGACCAACTGATACATGCACCATGTTTAACTTGGCTTCATGATGTTAACTTTCTTTCAGTGTTGCTAAATGTAGTGGAAAACATGACAATATGCTGTATCTCACTGCATTATCATCCTCCTCAGCTTAGACACTGTACCATCTATCAGTGAAAAGCACTTACAGGAAACCAAACCTGATATATAAATGTCTTTTAATTACTGCATTTGCTATTGCTGGAACATGAGAATGGATATTTCGCAATGTTACATAGAGTGTTTTCTCCACACTTAAGATTATATTTTCACTTATTAAATGCATCAGTGGGTTATGTTCAAAGGTGAGAGTGAATGGTCTTATGTTGATATAAGAATGAGGTGATATTAACAGTTGAGAATGAGTGAGAGTCCATGAGCAGAATCAGAAACCATATCTGAGAACAATCCGAACAACGCCCAGCTGTGCAGCACACACCCACCTCTGCGCTTCTAGCTTGTGTATCCTAGTCAACATCCTTTTCTGCAGACAACAGAATGGTATTAACTCGCATGCTTCAACTATAGTAAATATCACACACGTTAGACAATGTCATCCCAGTTACTGATCCTGTACTGTTTTCTTATCAGAAAGGTTGACCTTGGGTCGAAGGTGAAACCAGCCTTTAATTTTACTATTGTCTGAAGTCACACA
This sequence comes from Selene dorsalis, assembly GCA_900303245.1. Classification (NCBI taxonomy): domain Eukaryota; kingdom Metazoa; phylum Chordata; class Actinopteri; order Carangiformes; family Carangidae; genus Selene; species Selene dorsalis. The sequence goes on from OMNW01009238.1 coordinate 35,908, forward strand.
GTAACTGTTTCTGGCACTAAAGAGAGGATGTGTAGTACGCTCTGTAAATTACATGAAGTGTTATCAGTTTAATGTGTGACACTATCATTTTTTCTGATTGGAAAAAAAGTATCTTTTTGGTTTGTAGACATCACTGACCTCCCTGTCGGTGTGTATCGTAAGCTGCTGTTCTGTTTGGTCTCAAGTGTGTAAACTTAGTAACAACAGAGCCTTACAACACAGTTAATCTTCTGTACCGGCTAATAAAATAATGTGATACTGTAACACACCGCTTGGTTGTTGTTGTTTTTTTCTGGAGTTTACATGACTTAGGAGTTGGGATTTGTTTGTCATGAGTTGTGGTTATGTGAACTGTGCGATGTGTGCACTCTTGTGCTTTGTGTCATATTCATTCTCACCACAGGATGGCGCTATAGGCAAACAGATTTTAGATTTTAGATTCTTGGAGCATACAGGGACATGCACTTTCCATTGAGATCTTGAATAAATTTACAAGCAGAAACAGTCCATCTGATAATAGTAATGTGTTTGACTGCGGAAGCACAAGGGACTCCAGACAACCATCTCAACAGAAATCCAAGCAAAGCTGGATCTTTTTTTTTTTTTCATCAGGATGAGTCACGAGGATAAAATGTCTGTCAACAATAGGAGTAGACAGTAATGGAATTTGTGTTCTAAAAGACACCATTTTGTATTTAGCATGTATCAGTTTTGTTCAGTGATGGCTTATACACATCAATGGACAGTTTATTGCCACTGAAAAGGAAGAACAGATATGTTTGATGCAGGCCCGTTGCAGCTCTCCAATGAGGCTCATCTGCAGTGTAAACAGACCCACTCTGTCTGGATAATAAAGCCATGATTTTCTTTTATCTTCCACAGATATAAACAGTGCAGAAGAGTGGCCTGTGTGAGAGCCATAAATCATTCCTGAAGATGAGGTAATAAAACACACATGGGGTGAGCTCGCACCAGTGAAAAAGCCCAGACTCTCACTTCAAGCACAGCTGATGATAGCAGTAGCTGACTTCCAGTGGTGTACTCTACATGCACTTAGTTTTAAGGGGGAGTGGGGGGTTGCTACCTAGCTGGGAATATCACATTTTATTTAAAAAAAGATTAGCATTTGCTACACTGAACTTATATGTATATAGTCAAGGTCGTAATTTAATTTAGATGAGCAGAGAAGACAGTGATTGAAGATGACTGAATTTCATACGACATATGGAGATTTATGGAGTAACCTTATAAGTGACTCGTGAAAAGACCTTGAATGATCCCTCAAAAACTATCTGGAAGAGAAATTGTGGATTCCTCTGGCCAGGATAATATTTTCCTGGATCAAGACTCAAATTATTTCATGCTCAGCGTCAGCAATGACTTATTTGTTGAACCCTATACTGTAAACAGCAGAGAAATCTGACCTGTGACTATGTTATGAGGATGAGAAATTAATAAGAGGGCTTTTCAGCTGTGTTCAGTCAGTAAGTAGGTTACTCAAGGACTTCTTCGTGTCACATCTCTCCTTTCCTCTTCCTCTGTTTTCCTCTTTTGAAGACTAACCTCATTATTTATAAAGACAGAGCCGGCCAGCCTTGACCAGATGAAAGATTCCTCACTGAATTACAAGTTTAACTGCACCCAGGACCTTTTCCACAATTACGTCATCTCCCAACCACCAACAACTCACCCGCAGAAGTTGACAAAAGCGTGCAAGAAGAGAGGAGAAAAGCTCCACCTCAACAGAGGCCGTAAATTCCCTCCAATCTAATAATTCTCTACACACTGCTTCTCTCATGGGTCAACTGTCAGTGTGTACTGTACATGCACGAGGATGAAGCGGTGTTTTCTCCATTAGCTTCGTCAGGTGGATTGATTCTGCCAATACGCTCCTCAGAGGAGTCTTCATTTTCTGCTGCTTATGGACCACAATGGTTTGGACATGTCTTGCTCCTGGGCACAAGGAGGAGAAGTACAAAAGACCCATGAACTCTTTTGATTCACATTCCCCCTTTTTTTTAAGTTGAACAGTAGGCCTGGAGGTGCCCAGAGTGATTAATTGCCTCCTTCATTTTCTGCTCACCAGACCATCATCTGGTTAATTAGAGGTAATTGATGATGTCTACCCGCATGAATAACAGTAGTCATTCGGGCCTTCCAAAGCTGGGGAAGCCAAACCTGTGAAACTTTAGCTTTTCAGGAGGGGGAGAAAAAAACCCTCGTTCTCCACTGGTGTTCCTTCTGTCGTTTTCTTTCCATTTCTCTCTCATTTCCTCTCACTTTCACTTCCCGTCTGAATGCAGACAGCTGTAGGTAGGGTGGAATGTTGACTCTGGACGCAAGGTTGAAATGATCACTCTGAGAAAGTAACTGACCCTTGTCACCTCCTCTGAGCCCCTGTCCACTTTAACTAACAGAGATGCAGACTGCACTTTCGTTTAGTATTTAGTATGTAAGCACCCTGAGCTGATAAGTGAATGAGCATATTCCCCCAAATACCATTCTTTTACGAGAGCAGATTTCACAAGCATTTACACCATGTGCAGTGGAAGTATGGTGCTCGTACAGTAAAGATCAAGTTGAGCAGTAAAGCTGCCAATATTGAGTCATGCCTTGGCCTGAACTTTCCAAAAGACTTATCTGTGCACAGACACATAATTCTAGGCACAGGACATTTTGCCCTGAAAGATAAATGACTCTAATTTATTTGCTTATAATAGCAAACAGAGCGAAGCTTGAGCTCCCCTGACATTTATTGAAAAGAGTCTGCACCTGCCATACTAAGATCTTAATAGAGTGATACCAAGCATACGATAATCCTCTGTGGCCAACAAGTATACACCAAAACAAGGTTCATTAATTGCAAAAATGAATTACTTGCCTCACAGAAATTCAGCCACACGCCAGCAATAATACAAGTTCAATAAATAAAGGATTTCAATTAGGGCAACACTTGTAATAGAAGCACTATTGTTGTCTCACTGTGGACGGTATAGCCAGAGGCTTCTTGGGCAGCTAAGCCCCATTAAGTCCTGCTGAAAGTGTGCTGTCAACTGAGAACGTGCAGATAGATGTTGAAGACAGAGGTGGCTGGTTTTCACTGTACAGACGTCCCAGGGCATACAGCCAAATCCACAGAAGTCCAGCCCAACGTGACCCATCACCACCACACCACACCACAAGTACTGTATATCCACATCCAGTATACACACACAAATTCCCATCACTGAACAGCGCTGTATTTCAACCAGGAGGGGATACCTTAAATCAATGTAGAGAATCAATGAGAACTTCATTGGATTTATAGTGCAGGAACATGAAATGTCAAACTGTAGATGTGGAAATCTAATTTCAAGCAGGTGTTACCGGCCCCAAGATAACTCATCATTTAGTGAGGAAACAAGTCAAAGGAAAGTCTTGTTACACAAAATCTCCAATCTTAAATCTTTTCTCTTGTTTAAATTCACATTCACCACTTCAGGCTGTTTAATAATATTTTACAAATTCAAGACAAATTCAAAATAGAAGACAATGACCAAAATACGCAATAACGTCATTAACACCATAACCTCTGATGTGGGTTCATTCGTGTTAATAAAGAGTCAGGGAACCAAGGATTTAAAACACAAGTACTTCCAGTCACATACATGTGGTACTCTGCTGCTTCTTGCTGGTTTGTTTAAATGATGTGTTACTATAGCAACCCCTACTAACACAGTTGCATGGCACTTGTGGTTATAAGTGTCTAAGTTTATGGTATCACTCATACCCAAAATTAGCATTAAGAGCTTTTTAGTTAGCACCAACACAAGTGAGAAGTCAAACCTCATTTCATTTTCCCTCGTGTTTTGCTTCATCTCTATCTCTTCTTTTCTTCTCTGAAAGTTAACTTCCTAACCATGTACTAAAACTTCTTCTGGATAGTGACCACAATCATGTACAACAAAGCCCATGAATGATGAAGCATGTAATTCAAAATTTTATTACTCACAGCATGCGGACAGTTTTTTTTTTTTTTTTGTAATGATTATTGATTAATGATTATTATGAGTTATCTGTAAAAGAGTTTTATAGATAGGCTACTCAGGCTCAGCTGTGGAAACAGAGTCAGAGTCCAGATCCCTCAGGATTGTCGGCAGACAACACACAACACAATTTACGAATCGCCGTCATGCCCATGGAATTTAAGACAGATTGTACTTCGCTATCCCTGCTAAAACAATAACACAAGGATCATGACATTGAGATGAGATCAGTTTGTGTGATGTGGGAAATATAACTGTCAAAGAGGGTGTTTTGTCAATTAGAATTTTAGCTGCTTTTCAGTAGGTTTCATTCACACATGATTTACAGTAACTTCACTTTACATCTGAATATTTAGTTTGAAGGTTTTAAGTGTTTTATACTCTAAACTGCAAATGCTCCTCTGCATTGTGATAGGGATCTGCTGGCTCTTATATTGTTTGAACTGAATTAATTTCCCTCAGTGGGATGGATTGTTATCTGGGCAGGTAAACTCCCTCCATTTTGAGCTTATATAATAATGTAAGAGGTTGTGTTAAAAGAGCATAAACAGATATACATGAAATGAGCCCTGATAAGCCTGACAGGGGACTGGAGACTACAGTCACTGGTGTCTGAAGTCCAAATTTCCAAATATTTATTATTTACAGAAGGATGTCTGGTGTCTGGGGGCTCTGAGTGTTTTATCTACAAACTGGACATACCTAAGGAGTGTTTCACTATGAAGACATCCTTAAGCATTTCCAGGTCCTGTCACTGGTTGACGTTCCTGTTGGGAGGATCTGGTGTGACTGGAGTTGTTGGCTTTTGTCTAAACTATGTTGTTCTCTTTAATTTCCTGTTGATGGGGCTCACAGATTTGATTTCCTGCCTACGCAGGGAAGATAATCTTGTTGACAGGCCTCTGACTTCAGCAAGGGGAGAATTTCACTTCAGCGAGCCACAATGACTTTATCTCAGATCCCCTCAACCCACCCTCAACCCCACCACGTTCACTGTTGGAAGACAGGCCTTACAAATCTTTCACATCTGTTGTTTGTAATTTGATAATTTAGTTCTGAGAAAACATGGTAGGAGAGCGGGTGTAGAACGGAGTCAAATGTGGAACAGAGTCAGCGTTGGTAGAAGTAACAACATTTCTTTAAATCACTTAAGTCCGGTAATAACATAAAGCAATTTTTAAGACTACATCTGACAACAACATCTTAATAAAAATCTGTTTTTTCCGTGTCTGTCACTGCAAAGTAAATTGCAGTACAGCAGAAATGGCCTGGTCGCAGGGTAGAGAAAGGTTGAAGAAAAAGAGGAAGAATAATGAAATTAGAAGACAGGAATGAAGAGAGTGGTCCTGAGGGAAGAGGATATGTCTTTAAAGGAGAGGAATATTTTAGTCTGGGACAACTCTGATGCATCTGTCTCTCCTTTCCTGCCATCCTCTGATTAAGGTTGAGACTTCACTACAAGGACTCCTCACAGGAACATACACGCACTTGGATTTACATGTGTGTCGTCTTTCCATGTCAGCAGCTGTAAACTATTAAATGTGTTAATGGTATTCAGTGGGTAACATCCCATCTACAACAGCGTCAGCGTATTAGCAGGGCTACGAAATGGAAAGTCGTGACAGATTACAAACTGCACACTGCAGATCACCCACAGCTACAGCGATAGGAGAGTACTCCTTGCTGCAGTAGTAATACACCCCTGACATCTTTCCATTTTGCCAGAGGATGGATGAGCTTGACCCCTGAGTTCTTGACCTTGCTTACCCCGTAGCAAGAGCAACACATTCCCCACTGGATCAACATCACTCTGTTCAGTGTTGGAAGACTTTTCCTGAGTGCGGAGAGCGGGACCACCTGCGGGGTGAAGTTTCACACGGATTAGAGTCAGAATTTTGCGTTTCTGTACAGATAACTCTTTAAAATTGAGAGTATGAGTAAAACAACACGTGTCTGAGGTGTTTTTTTTAGTGTGGGTGTAAGCCTTAGGACTGCACTGACCTCATATTTCTTGTGTGGCTTGCACAACACCGTTAGCAGGAACTTGTGCCAGCAATCGTCCAACATGATCTGTTATTAAGGGCATTTTTTCCTCACTTCACTGAGTTCCTAAATATTTTCATGCTGTGGGTTATCATAACATGACCTCATTCAAATCTAAACAAAGCATTCCTTTTCCTTCAGCGCAGAATAAAAATCATCTATGTCTCTCCGTTCTCCCACTTTACTCTCACTTTCCCCCTCTGGTTCACAGCTTTTTTCCTTCACTTTCTTCTCCTTCCCTTTATTTGTTTGACTACCTTTTCATTTGGCCATCCCTCCTTTTTCTCTCCTCCTGGTCAATCCAGCCCCTTAATTAGAGGAGAGTAAAAATAAGTGTGGAGTTGCTAAGCTTGTGAGTTTGGCAGGCCAGGAGTTGAGCAGACCAGCTTTGCTGCCAGATGAGAAAACCTTTCAGGCACATTTGCCAGCACATAGCCTTTAAGTGGGTCACGAAACTGAAACCCAGGCGCAACATTTTAGTGCTTAAAACAGCCCTTTGGAGGATAGAGAACTTCAGGATCCAAGCAGAGGGTCAAATGTCCCCTCAATCAGGGCCCAAATCTCAGACACCTCAGGGACTGTGGTGCTGAATTGATTAACAAGCACTTACACAGGCTTGATCACCTGTGGGCTGGAACAGGAGAAGGTGGTTTTCTTGAGTCAGCCTGAGCAAGAACTTGGTACTGCTGGCTATTTGTTTTCTCATTTTCTTATGCAGCCCTGTAACTGGATAGGCCCAGATGGCTGCCGCTGGCTAGATTGACAGGCACGTATTTCAGGCTGTTTATATTTGGTTGTGTCTCCAGGGATACTCTCATAACCTACATGGCTGTTATATCAATACCTGATAAGATTACAAACAAGACTACAGTGCCAACGACATTACTTAAGGTCATTTTTTACATAGATTTTTGTCATCGCATGATTGTTTATACTGCACTTTGAGGACTTTTTCAGATCCTGAGCTCTCTTCTTACAAGCCAATGTTTTCTATCCTGGAATTAGTATTATCTCCAGCAGGAAAAGAAATAATGTAATATATTTAGCTACAATTTCTTCTAGTATGACAATATGAGTTTTAGTTTTGCAGTCAAATAAAGTGAGCTGAACTCATTTCTTCTTGGAATATGATTTTCGACCCAAAATATATGAGTGTGCAGTTTCTACAAAAAGAGGTATTTGTCACATATTCTTTCTCCACTTGTTTTAATGACTTCTGTGGTGTTGCCTTCCATTACTAAATGTTTATGAGGGGAAATACGGCAGAAACCAAAATGTCAGTTAACCCTGGTTGTAGCCAGTAATTAGACCTACCATTGGAAAACACACATGATGGTTACCGACTCGGATTTAGGAAGCAGAGAGATGGTTTGGATTAAATCCCAGAGGGATTGTTTCTATTCTTTCTTTGATTCTGTGGACAATATTCACATTGCTGTGTTTCACCGTTGCGTCTTCATTGACTCACATTGCCAGTATTTAGTCTGGGTAAAATAGTTTGTCATGTATGATGTTACTTGTATGAGAGATACCACAGCCCAGCTCCATCTGAAGCTATCAAAGTCAGCCTACCACAACTCTATAGCTGTCCATCAAATAACATTTTATACCTCCTTTATTTAACCTGTACAAAAAAACAAAACAAAAAAAAACTATGTGTGGTAGATTGTAGAGCCAGCACATGGTATGGAGCATATCTGCTGTAATAAAACTACTCACTGTCATCTTTACAGTTGTTTTTTGTTTTTAAACACTTTACATTTTCAAGGTGGTTGATTTCGTAACACTCAGACAAAGCCAGTCTTGCTGTTTCCAGTCCATGCCAAGCTAAGCTAACTAGATAGCTACAGCATAACACTGAACAGGCAGGCCGTGCTCTGCACTGATCATCTCATCTTTCTCTCAGCAAGATACTGAATAAGCATTTCCCCAACATGTGTAGCTGACTCTAAAACAGCAAGAACATTTCAGTTTGGTGGTCCTGTTAAGCATCCAGATGGGATTTTTTTATTGGCTCCTGAACTTTTGATAAACCTCACCTCCTCTTTAAGCAACTTCGTCAACATTAATTCCCCAACTATTTATGGTCTGCATGAAACATTAGAGTCATGAGACATGCTGGGCCTAGTCAAAAGTCTGAAAATACAGACCCACACATTCAAACCTTTGCTCCATTTCTTGGGAAATGTTTGGCAGAACGAGTAGTGTGGGTTACTGTTTTTCTGAAATGGAGTCTGACCTAGCCTATGTTAGACAGCTCTGAGCAGAAGGGAGGAGGAGGGGGGCGAAAGGAGGAAGAGGAGGGGGAGGAAAGGGTGTTGTGGGGGATGCTAACAGAAAAAGGCACAGTACCTTCCTATTCATGCTAGCTGGCAAAGAGGTAGTCAGGAAGTGACACAGGGAAAGTGCTGCTATCACACCTAACACGCACCTATTTTATTCTGCCAGCTACCACATCCTCATGCACTCCATCTCTCCTCACACACACACACCCGCAATCTATCATCCCAGTTTTACTACACACCCTGTGTCTCTCCTGTCCAATTCAGTCTGGTGTGTCATGCATGCATCCATCACCTCATCTCACCCCTGAACACTGTTCACATTCAGCTAACCTTTCCATTCTATTAGGAGTGTATCTTGGCTCATGGGTGTAGCTTTTAGTAAAATGATTATTTGCTACTCCAGTTTATGTATCTCTGATTGTACCGTAGTACAGTAGAGTATATTGTTTTCATTCCTTCACCTTTTAATAGGTTCCCGATGTGCTGGGTCTCTCGAAGTTTGCAGTTGGCCTTGATCAGACCAAACCAAAATTGATTCAGAAAGTAGCTGGATGTGGTTTTCACCAGGACAGCCCTCCACCCAACTAATTTTCTTGACTGGGAAAGGAAATAAAGGGCAGTCACATGGCATCACATACTGCTGACATCTGTTTCTGCATCACATCGAATAAATCTTTTGGTATTCAACAGCCATGACATAATCTAGACGTATTGCCGGCCATCAAAGTCAGCATCTTCCGTCTGCTTTGATGTCCTCCATATCATTTTTGGCACAACAGCTGCTATGACTTGTCTGATCAGAGAGAGATGTTACATTTTTTCCAGTATTTCCAGTGGTTTACTTGATGGCAAAACCATGACAATCGCTCATGAGTGATCTTAGCGGAAAGTTGAGTCAAAAGAAATTACATCCCTTGTCAGACCCTCCTACTTCTACAGAGCATCAGGACAAAAATCAGTAAAGACAACATCAGCGCTGATAAGACGCTTGGCTGCCTGCCCTGTACACAACAAAAAAGCATGAGGCAAATTCTCAGTTTTGGAAATGCCTACCAAGCCCTGGTTCTCTGAGTTTATTCTATGTTCGTTAGCTCCAACCTTGTTCTGTAAACCGGAAGCAGATGCAAAAGATTCATCAGGCTGTTGTTAAAAAGACCAATTTAGTACCCGTCCAGTTAGTCAGCCAACCCAGCTTTCGCCTGCTCTATGCCCACTTTCTCCACACATCTGTAAAAGCTTAAAACTCAGTGGGCTGGATCGCAGAGACAGAGCTGGGCTTTGTCAGGCCTCAGATTCTCTGCCAGGACTCAACCTAAATGGATTAGAGATTGTCAGAGAGTACTAGCAGAGGACCAAGTTCACCGCCCCCAACCAGCAGCCCGAATCCCCTGAGTTCATCAGAGCACTGGTCTGCACAGCAACGGCGACTGAAGACCACTCTCCATCCCATTGAAAGGGTTTTCTTTGAGAGCACTGGAGAGTAGAGGCGACATAGTTCGCAGAGTTATGGGCATGAGAACACTACAAAAGACTAAACAAAGGTGGGGAGGGTGGTCGAAATAGACGACACAGACGCCTCTCTTCATTTGATGACTTTGGCTTTTAAGCAGTAACAGCTTCCTCTGTTTTTTCTGTCTATATACCTCCTCCTCTCTTTCTCTTTCTGTCACTTTCCCTCTCCTTTCTCCTTGCTTTTTGTCTCCAGGCCTCTCACCCAGCTGACATATAATGGCATGTGTTTTGATTGGTGCAGCAAGGGGAAGCTGGGTATTGTCTGGACAGGATCTAGGCTGAGATCAGCAGATGGATCGGATGGTGGTTTAGGGCAGTACTCAAACTACCAACGTCATCTTTGTTTTAGTTGGACATTGCAAACACTTAGCTAATCCTAGAAAAGAGCCAGACATACAGGAAATAGGGACTTATGAAAACAAGCAACCAGCCCAGCTTTATTATTATGTCAAATTCATTCATTAGAAATATGTTACTATTGATTATGTGCCCAGATATTATCAGATCATGTTTTCATTTCGAGTACACTAAAATGAAAAAAAGGATCGATAACCTGTGGAATATAATTTCAAATCTCAATAAGTATGATATTTGAATCATTTTCTGTGCTATTTCCCATCGGACAGAGTCAAGGTTTTGAACTTCACCTTTACCACCCTACTATCTGTTGCCTGAGCTTCCTCAACTGCAGATTTCATGGTTGGTTATGGCCCACCGCGGCGTTGTAATCGTCAGGAATGCACAGACCTGGCTGATGCTCGCAATGCAGAAGGGAGCTGACACTGAGAGGATGCAGACAACTGATTTATGTGTTCTGGCAAAAAAGTGGACAATTAATTCCTGGCGACAGGCTCAAATTACAACATGCTTGGGTTGTTGTGGCAGGGGTGCATGACCTGAAATAGCTGGTTTGTCAGAGCCATGAATCTGCTATGATATAGAGAGGTTGGTAGCCAATATGAAACAGGGCATGAATGGTAATATATCCCATATGGCGTTCCACACTTTGATCAATCCGGAAAGAGGTGAAAATGTGTCTGACTTCTGACTCTGTGCAGATTTATTAAACTGTTCGTATTAAGAACAAACCCAGAATAACCTCAGGCTTGTGTACTGCAAGCACATTTGTTATGGACAGAGAGTACATATATACACATTTAGATAATTGAGATCCTGAGTCCTTCCATTACATCCCCTACCAATGTTGTCCCAAAAGACACCTAAAACAAAGTCTATAGGATTATTGGACTCTTATTGTATTTTTCACTCAACTAATTAATACTATTTTATGTATATTTTACTTTCATATATTTATACCCTTTTCCACATTCTCACAAATTAAATTCAGGTGGGAAAATACTAATTGCTCAATTTGCTAGCCATGCTAGCAGCTTTGTGTGCCTGTCCGTGTGCTCCGAGCAAACTGCTAACATCAGACAAGCAAACAATACACCCAGTATTTGTGGAGACGTTTCTCATAAAACTGCACGTGTCAGTCTCATGATGGCACTAGATGAAAAGTCAGAGGATCACAAGGGCACCATGAATATCTGTATAAAATCTCATGTCAGTCTATCCAAATGTTGTCAAGATATCTCAGCCTTGATAAAAGTGATGGACAGATCAGCCAAGAGACAAACACTGTCATCCCCAGAGCCATGATAGGCACAGATATACTCATACTGTGCAGGGGAGGGAGGTAGGGGCTCAGCCATTGTTGTGTCACCTTAATGTCTCTCCATCAATCAAAATTCATCTCTTGTGTTATACACTGTACTGTACTGTCACTGTTGTCAGTGACAAGTTGGCCAGAGGAACAGTTGCGCAGGAATTGGAATATGTGCCCATTTTGTGAAATAACTTCCTCTCCTTCAGGGGTGGACTCCACACTGCTTGATGATCTGTGGGATTCAAGGCCTCTGAGGCTTTCCACAGTGTGTCATTTCCTCCCTGGAATCCACGGATTAGTCATATCACTTCCTATTGTCCTTGCAGGGCAGCAGCCCACTTGGCTGCAGCTTGCCATTGTCCACAACTGCTTATATGGCCTGGTTGTGCAACAGTCAGCACATGTCCAGCACTGTCAAAAAGATTATTTCCCTGCCTTTTCTTTTTTCCTTTCCTATTTGACTCCTGGAAAATTAAATTGTGAAATATGAGTCCAGTGGAACTGTCATCCACTCTAACATAATTCCCAGGATTTGACATTTAGTGCAGGGCTTTACTGTGTCGCCAAAGGCTGACAGCACATATCCAGCAATCTTTCAAACAATTGCCATGTATGGTGTTGGTTAAACCATTGAAAAGACATTTAGTGGCTCATTTGATGATAAGCTCAACTTCAAGTGATAAAACTCTGAGTGGTGTGTGTCACTAAAACAGGAATGTGTTAATGAGGAAACACTTGCTCTGACACTTACAATTCCTGCACCCTAAACCCTGACTATGAAGCAGATATTGCTGTCTGTCTCTTGGCCTGTAAATGGATGAAAAAAAGGAAAGAAGGGAAGGAGAGGGAAAAAAAACAAACTTTTCCATCCAGCTCCATTGCAGCCCCTGGATCTGCATGTGGAAGTTTTAATAGGACTCAGATGTGCTCCTAATCAAAGAAATATGGCGGGAAATGTTAGTGAGCCTGAGCAAGGAGTTACAGGACTGCAGGAACTGTGATAAGACTCAAACGACAGTAACAAATTACACATCATGACTTCAGAGCCAAATAACAAACGTACTGTAGGCCAAGATTTGATTTTACCTCTGCTGGGAACGTGGTCATATGGGGGTGTTAAATGCCATTTATGAGGTGCTGGACATTGTGGGAGTGAAGACAAAATAGCTTGTAAACAGGGACAGGCTGTAGATCCTTTTTAAGTAGTTGCAATATTTGTGATGCAAGTTAAGTGTCCTGCTTCAATTTTGTATTTGTAATTTACGTTTTTCAATAGGAACAATAGGTCAAGAAGTATAATGGGATGTAGTAATGAACTTACAGCGAAATATCACTGTTCAAATTTCGTTCTTTGCATATTGGAATGACAATAAAGTTCCTTGACCTTGATATCAATCAACTGTACAGTTGTAGCGGATGCTCTGGGACTTACTGATATTTTCTGGGGTAGAGTCCAGACCCATGTTTCTACTCTGACTTTATTGTGAAAGTCCTGACTGGAAGTTGTGATTTGATTCTTTCTGCCACTTTGACATGTCTTTCAAACATCTGTCTAACCACTTCTCAAATTGTGTCAAAACAAATCACAATTTTTACTTAGTTCGTATAGATAATTTGTCTGGACAGAGCATTATTTCTGAAGTGCTATATAAGTATTTTAATTAGAAACTCTTGTGGTTGCTATAACCAGCTAGCTATGTCTCACCCTGCTTTGTGTTTGGCTGCAGGACAAGCAGGTTCTTGTCCCGCTCAGGTGGAGCACTGGTACATTTGCCAAGTTCACTGAGCCTGCAGAGTGGCCGTCAGCTGCAGTTAGCAGGCTAGCTGTTTCACGGTTACAGTAGATTGTTTAACAGCTACTGAACTTTTGAAATTAGATATCTTTATACTGTATTGCACCTTCTAATGGCATGACATGTTCGACTGACCTGAAAACTACAACCTGTGCCAAAGTTAGATCATCCACAATTTAAGATCGCCCACTCCCACTCTGCAGCAGCTCGTTCTTTTTTTCAACACATAACATTAATTCACTCTCACAACTCTTATGACATGTTTTTAAGCTTTCTTGGTCTTTGAGGCAGCTGTTTTCAGTTGGCTACCTGCTGAGCAAGTTATCAGCAGTAGGATTTCCCTCAAGATTAGTTAGGGACCAAAAACAGAGTGTAAAGGAGAGTAATTACTGAACTTGTTTCTGCTGCCTCCAAGTGGCAGAAAAGTTTACTATTGCAGCTTTAAAGACTTAATACATTCTTCCTCCCCTTCTTTTAAAAAAGAAAATCCACCAACAATAATTAGGTACATAACACATCTATGCTATGCAAAGCAATAAATTCAGGCTCAAACTATTACTGGCAACTGGCAGTTTTGAGCTTTTGACTGATATTAACTGTACAACTCCATTTGCATTCATAGCTTTTGGTTACTGTTGTCCGTTACCTTCAAGTGTGTGTTATAATTTCAATATAATGATTTTCTCTCCACAAAAGAAATGGGCTGCTGCTGCTCAGCATATTTTTGCGCTGATGTAGCACATGTAGTTAACACTCTAATACCACAAAGTAGCTTGCTCTGTCCTGTGACAATAGCATACCGCCTAACTAATCACCCACTGCAGCCGACCTCACTCTGTCTTTTTCTCACTGTCTCTCTGTTTTTCGATCATCCTACTTATCATGCAGTATGCATAAGTGTGCCTGAGCATGCCCGGAGCACATTGACCAACAGCCAGCCAGCCGATGGCATGAAAATGGAAGTGATGAGATCATGTGCTGATACACGTTCACAGAGGAGGAACAAACTCGGCTATTTGTCTTTGTCAAACCACAAGCTCCTTTCCTCTGTCTGTAGACTAAACACTCTCGCACACAGACAGGCACGTATTGTATTCATGTGTGCTTGTGAGCACACACAATCGAATGCCACCACACACAGAGACATAAAAAAACTCAATGTAAGCTTATGCATGGGGATGGACACACATACACAAATTACGCTACATGCCAAGAAAGCAAGAAAGCACAGTATGTATGTGATTTGTCAGTGGGATCATTGTCCTCTATGCTGACCTTTACTGTTTCTGAAGCTTCATTTGGATGTCTCTGACTCTCACAGAGAGACAAACCACAGAGCCAAGCCTTTAACTGCCATTAGTATAAAATAACCGTGGGTCATGCAGAAAGAACTCATGGGAAAGCAGCAGCAAGTCTTCAAACTCAAACTAACTGCTCAGACCTTGGCTCAGTCATAAAAAGACATTTTCATTGCACTTCATTTTCTGAACCAAGCTGTCTTGGTTCTCAGAGAATATCTGTGGTTGTAAGGCTACTAACATAGAGGGTGGAGGAGGAAAAGCCAAGAAAGAAAGTCAAAATAGAGACAGAAGTAAAAGAAAGAAACTGTCGCAAAAAATAGGAGACCATGTAGGAAGCTTGTTGAAGCATGTTTTGTCTGTTTACAACACAGTCACCTCTGCTGTCTGGAATGTCTGCATTTTGACTGAAAGAGCAATAATCAAGAGAGCTGCAGGCTATGGCATCCACACAAGAGAGGTTATGGGGATTCAGCAGTTTGCATGAACAATATTTCTCCCTCAGTCGTGCCAGTGGAGCAGAAACCTAAAAACAAGCTTGTGTGAGATGTTTTAAAAAGAGAAAAAAATCCTCTGATGTCTGTTTTCATTTAGTGTGCTGCATTTCTGAGCGCGGTACGAAGGATACAGTGGTATCATCCAGGTGGGTGGCTGGCAACAGTAGTGGATGAGGGCTTTTCTCGAGGCGTAGATGGGTTTTCCATTACAAATTGTATCAGGTGAAAAAACATGTTTTGTTAATTGGTCATTGTAGAGACTAAAGAGCCTTTTCTTCTCAAACCCATATGCTGAGCAGATGGGATTAAACCCAAGCAGCATTCACAGGCAGTTATAGATAAACAGCTTGGATGGCCCAAGGTGTAACCTCCTCTTTACAATAACAAATGAGTTCACTTTGAATTGGAAAGGACACTTCCTCTGCATGCTGTGTGAATAATTTCAGTATTGATTCCACATTGCCCTGCCTTGCTAAGTGCCTGTCGGGGGTCAGGTGCAGGAGCGGATGTGATGGAGGATTTGGTATTTATGGGAAGAGACAATGATGTCAGAGCAGCAGTGTCTTCCCCAGACATCCGACTGAGGCCATGTCTGCTGTCAGTGAGGTTGCAGCAGGCTGAATGCACCCCAGGCTGATTTAACAGCCTAGGGAGGTGTGTGCGTGCATGGACAAGCAAATACACATGTATTCTCACACATAAACACCAACACACACAGTCTAGAGAGAAGATCCAGTCTTCTGAATCACCTGGCCAGAATATAACATAGCTCACAAGGGCATTGTGAAAGGAGGCGCACCAGCTTCAAAGAGGTAATGTTCCTCCGCGTTGTGTTTTCACAGACTGAATCGCCCACCTGTGGTATTAAAGAATGTTTTCAGTCCTGTCTGGTATTTAGTTTCCCCAGTGAGCAATTTTAAGAGTTACAGTATGTGTCATTAACGGTCACAGTTGATGGAGTAGAACCAAGGAGGAGCTTCACTAGCTCCTTTACTCTTACTGTGTTTGAAAAGAAAAATACAACAAGACCAAAAATCTGCCACTGTACTAGTGGCCCTGTGAGGCTGTAATTCTCATTACACACCAGAAAACAGAACAGCTGGAAGGATGAAATATGGAAATCTTGCTGTTCTTACATCCTTTCACTAAGTAGGACAAAACTATAGAGTGTGTTAGGGATTTAAACAAAAGGCTGGGTAATTTTCTGTATGAAAATTTAACTCATGTTTAATATAGAAGCTATCATCGCAGCTCCTTCCATTGACATATGGTGATACTGTGAAGATAAAACTAGCGCACACTTCACAAGTTGTGCTTTGCAAGTTTTGTTTTATCTTGGCTCCATAGTGATCAATAGAAACTGTTAATTATAATAGCAACCAGAATTACACCAGAATTGTAGACAATGCTTTTGAATAGTACAGAGATTCACAATTCACTGTACGAAATATAAAAAAAATCCTGAGTACGATACTAAACCAGGATGTTCTACTGTAACCATTAAACCATTTTGAGGATATATTCGTACAGAGTGAATTATAAGTCGTGTCGTGTGTCTTTAAGAAACCTTCTGTCACTATGCCATCAGTGCTCACATGTGACTGTGACAGGCACTGACAGAGGTTCAGAGAGGACACTGAGCACCACAGAAGCTAATTCCTTTCAGCACAAATCAACAGTAATATCACCTCCCAAAACACAGAGGCATATAAAGCTGATTAGCAACCTAATAAATCAGTTTTGCCAAATACGGATTGTGGTATGTAATAATAGATGTGAGCCAGTGTCACAAACAGTGATAATTGTTGTCTTTTCAACATATCCCCACTCTGCTGGGGATGTAAACGTCTGTCCAGCTTAGTAGGAAAAATCAGGCCTAGTGCAGCGGGCATACGTCAGTACCCATGCTGTAGTTTTTAATGCTGATTCTACCCAAACTTTATTTATTACATTACAAATTCATTGCAACTGTACGTGGGCATGATCTCATGACAGATTAACCTTTGAAATCTGGCCAGTCAGACCAGTTTTCAGAGTTCAGACTGGAAACCACCATGAAGATTCTTATCCTGAACTAGTCAAGTCAAAGAACCGAAAGTGTTTAATATGTGATCACACACACACACACACACACTCACTGCAAACCTCAAAGTGCCCACCCCACTTCCACAATAAGCTCCACTACTCCTTTATTTTGTCATAGTCCCATAAAACCTGCAGATCTGAGTCTCTTTAAAGCTGATGTTCACACAGATTCACTTTGCTGTCATGAATGTGTCAAAACTTTCCCTTACGTACAAGTGTGATCAAGTTGCCTGTAACTTTTACAGAGGAAATTCTTTCCTAACACTGTCTACGGTTTGACTCGGGGATTTCTCAGACTCTTTTACTGGTACAAACCATTATTGGATAAGTCATTGTGGTGAAATGAACCAATCACTGGGAGCCATAAAAAACACTCACCAAGCTCCCACCATTTGTGGGTAAGAGCCATGACACTTAAAAAGACTCTTCATCATAAATACTAGTCCACATGTACAGCCTTTCATGTATGGATAACATTAAGTTCAATCTCATTACACTGACTAAACTCATGAGTAGCTGCTTCTCCTGTCAGTGCTTCTTCCTGTCGGGAAAACTCATGAAAACTTTTTAATTCATCATTGCTCACAAAGGAAGTGGGAGGCTAGAGAGTGAGAGTGAGATGTGACACGTCGCTGCTCATTATCAGCTCCTGAGTATGTCTGTTCCCAGATGAAGGGAGAACTGTCTGTGTTGCTGTTAGTCCCATCTGTCCGACGGCCGGTGGGCAGCTCACAGGGGTCCTCTTCAGGAACTTTCTGTCTCTTGTGGTCTCATGAGCCTGGCCAAAGAGGATATATAACCATCTCCAACTACTGGTGAAGCTGCTTTACTGTGACCCATCCGTGGGCCTCAGTGGACTCTTTTAGCAGTTTCTCTTTAACGGAAAAGTCTTGTCCTTGCCAGCAGCTCCACTCGATTCAGAGTATCCACCGCTGGCCAGTGAAAGGCCATTAAACCCGTGGAGTGACAGTGATGAGCAGAACATACTGTCGAGATTCTGCTTAAATGTGAACAGCAGGAACACCTATTACAGCCCGACTCACCGGGTTGGCTATCCCTCAGGCTCTAGGGAAGTGACACTGAGCTTCAGTTGTTCTTCTTTGATCACATTTCTCTCTGAATAAGCCCCGTGAACTGATTTTGCATTATGAATGAAATCATTCTTGACTACGGCTCACTATTAACAACATCATTTGACCTGAATGTTTTTGCAGCTGCGTTATTTGTACATTAAGTCAGCAAATCTTGTTACAGTAAGTTATTCCCAGGTGACGCATTGAAGCCTCCTCCAGTGGCTTATTTTCACGGAGAAATGTAGAACGGGGCTGAGAAAAAAACTGAACCAACAAAGCCTCAACTGTCCTGAGAATAAATATGAGCCTGCAGACTGGAAAACGATTCAACTTATTCTCTTAATTCAAAGTTTCAAAAAAAGAAGAAGTGAGAAGACCATGCAGAGCCCAGATGGCAGGAGGTATGAAGGTATGAATTTAATTGTTAGCAGATGCGATGCATGCGGGGCGTGGCGGGATACACGTTACTGTTACTGCACAAACACACCTCAAGAGATTTCTGATAAGTCACCACACTACAGTGTTACACCACTGGTTTGAAATGAATTAAAAACTAGCTTGTGTTGTGCAACCTGTTTAAATTATTGATGTGTAGATTTCCACGTTAGTTACTCTCTAAGTAGGCTAAGAGTGAATTTGTGTATGGAGCTGGAAATAAGAGCATCACAAAAAAGCAGTGTGTCTCTCTCACTCTCTCTCCTTCTTTTTCTCTCACATACGCACACACAGATACATACACACATGCGCATACACACACACACGTACACATCACACACTAGGGCCTCTGATTTCCTGACATTTTGCTACATTACACATTCACAGTGACCACAGCAGATATTTTGGGCCCAGGCACTAATGTAATTTGCAGGAGGTAAAATGACTAAATATTTTGTCCGAACCTTGCATTGTGTGACACAGATTAAGTCTTTAGCCTGTGTGGCAGTGAACCAGATCAGCGTTTGGCATTTTGTTTTTGTCTCCCGGTAAATTTTGATTACATTCTGCAGTGCGTTGATCCAAACAAAGAGTGAGCCTCTTGTTTGGGGAATAATTCCTGCCTTGTTCCCATCCCATCTGCAGAGAGGCCCAGCTACAAAGCTGAAAGGCATTTGAGATGGAAATGGGCTGAAACAAACAGAATCAGACAGGAATGTCACATCATTTGATCCTTAAGTGTGTGCATACGCTGATCTGACAGACAAAATGCTGCTATTAAGTGTTCAGTTTTAATTACTTGGGTAATAAAACAAATTAAGCAGGATAGATACAGCATGAAAAAGGTTGTCTGCAGCTGAGTGATGGCTTACAGTATGTGTGTGTGGGCTGTTTGAGATTGAGCTCCCACCCATTTCCCTTAATTCTTTAACACTTAACATGACAATAGAGCAAATACGTAGTAAAATTGTCGAATAACATTCCTTTGAACTGAGGAATGTCCTGCACAGATTACAACCTGGACTACATGTGAAAAGCATGTTCCTCTTGTTATGGTTGCCACTAGTTTATGATACAGACCTGTGGGAGGTCAGGATATTCTTCTGGAGCTTCTCTCAGCAGATGATCATTTTCCTTGTACTTTGTCTGTTTAGTGGTGCATTGTTCATACTTGAGAATCGAGGAATCAATAGTTCTCCTTGCTCTTCTACTAATAAACTCAGACTAAATCAAACCAAATTTCTTTTTCGCAACATCCGGTGTTTGTTTGTTTTGGCTGCTGCAGCCATGTGAACAATGTTGAGTGTGATTTTAAGATGAATAACTCCAGAGATGTATTACAATAAAACATTAAAAACCCAACCCAGACCAGCTGGCAGCAGAGAAAACAGTGATCATGTCCAGGGCAAGCCCCCGAGATTCATTTGCAATTATTTCTGATTCCCTCAACATCATTGCCAAGAACATATTAATGAAAGCAACAGTGCTATAGCTGATTGTGTTTCTCCTCTCTCTTTTTTTGGTGGTAATGTGCAAATAGGAGAGTTGGCACTGTGTGTGTCTCTATACACTACCCAGACTGACAGACAGAGTGAGTCTGAGCCCAAACCAGGCTCAGACTCAGCCCATGTATTAATGCACTGGGGCTCCCACCATATGTTTATGGTGGTGTGCGTCCAAGTCTGGTACACAAATACACCTCATACATGAACGCACACACGTAGATGCATACAAACAACAAAAAAGGGGACTCCGGGGTCCAATATCCAACTCAGATGCCCTGCCCAGTCTGTAGAAGTAATTTAGACTGCAAAACAATGTTGTGGTGGGACTTGTGCCATATAGTATATTTAGCATATTTACTGGATTCAGAAACCTTATGTGAGTTTTAATGCATTAGCAGGCGCCAGGCTGGCATCCAAGACTGCCTGTACTTAAATCCTGAAATTAGTTGTCTATTAAGCCACTCTATATCATCAGGCCACATATGGTCTGATACTGGCAATATATATTGACTGATGCTGTTAAGGAATTAGACCGCTGGACCGTCTCTTTCAAATGTGGCCTTACAGTAGTATACATCATCAAACCACAAGTGGACACACCCTGATTCTACCAGGCTTTATTCATCACTGCCTCAGACCACAACACCCTCTGAGGTAGTTTATGAGAAATACAGATGTCTGGTTGACTGAAAATAAACAGAGGCAGCGCTGAAACATGAGTGCGCCTTAACCAAATTAGTCCCACACACACTCTCAGATCAACAATGAGCACAATCGGTATAGAGTTGTACTGTCAAACACAACCTGAGACGTGAGTTGCTCGTCATAATCACTGAGGAACATCTACCCATTAAAAGATCCAGCATGGTGAAAAATCTCTTTCTCTCCCTCTGCCTTTCTCTGTGTTTATACTGTAGCTGTGCCTTTGAACAGCCCCATGGCTGTATCCCATTACATCCAGAGGGATGTGCCGAGGGATGGTATGGTGAGCAAGAAAGCAGAGAGGGGCCTGTGTATGATTCTAATCAATTCAGGCCTCGGCCATAGCAAACGCTCTTTAATAACTTCTGTAGATGGATCTGACTTGAGAGGGAATGCAAACCAGATCACTTTAGGAAAAAAAAGCCCTTCTTCTGAAGGAATGTGTGCTAACATTTCCCCTCCGTTCCCTTGTCTCCCACACACACAGCTGCCCTTCAGAGAGTCACGCCAAAAGAGCAGAGCCAAGCAGGCCACTGGAGAGGCAGAGAGGGAGAAGAAAGAAAGATAGACACAGCGGCTAATGGCTGCTCTCCCAGCTTCATGGGGTCTAACACATATAAACATGTCAGGAGAGGTTGGGTCAAAGGAGGGAGCACACAGGAATGGTGATGGGGACACTGAAGTGGAAAATAGAAATAAGTAACCTAAAGTGAGACTATAAAAAATGAAACAAAGAGATAAGGAAAAGAGACATCGACCCGGTCTGACAGATGTGTGGGGACGGAGAGGAGAATGATAAAAGAACAGAGAGAGTGGGAGCAGGAGCAAGGGGATGTGGAAGGAGGGAGAGAAGTCGGACTGAGAGTATTCTCAGTGTGATGGATTGTCGTAGCAGCTCTGTGTGACCATCCATCAGCCGAGGAAAGGTGGTGAAATGAAAAGTTCAGGCAAACATGTCACACCAATTTCACAACCAACAGCACCTTCACAATTTCAAAAGATGCACGAGTGATTTCTTCATACCTCTTTCAACACACTCCTGAACCAAAAAGATTTTGGAAGTATAGGTTTGCCTTTTGGAGGGAAACTTTGTTTGACCTACTGTCTGAATGGTGGTGAACCACTGGCAGAATAATTGCACCGTTAAATAAAGTTAGCGTATATGGCTGAAGGGTGACCAGGATGTTACTCCTAAAGGCTGGCAGACATTCAATAAGCATATTTTCCACCATATCACTCAACCATGCAGTCCCAGCCAGTGCAGTGCTCAGTGCTGCTCTTCAACTCTCTCTGAGCCCTGAAGTTTCAGGTCAAAACATTTAAAATGGAAATGTATCCAAACATGTGTAAATCTAGAGATATAATAATCCTTAAGCCGCAGACGCTATACAGTGGACCAGATGTTACATTTTATGGCACTTGTGGGATCTTTAGAGTAAATCAGTGTTTTGGAGATATGGAGTTATATTAGTGATTTTTAGGATTAACATCCCAGCAGAGAGGCCAGAGACTCTGTACTGTACATCAAGTATGAATGTCCATAAGTCTCTCTCCTGAGTAACTTGCACAGATGGTGAAAAGCTCTGCAGCATCTTCATGTCTCATGGTTCCTTTCTCAATTCTTGAGAGGAAATCATTTTCTGTATTTCAGTTTTATTATTCCAGAACATTCAGGGAGTAGATCAGTAGATTCTGTGGGTTTAGGAGGAACTTAGTTTTACATTTTTCTTGCATAGCTTTCATTCTTTATTTGGATTTTGTCTATGCGGTGTGCATGGCGGGAAAATTGGTGAAGAAAGGAAAAGAGGAGGAGAGGACAGAGTGGGGCCCTCTGGGTCCCTCAACATCCCCGTGTTGAATATGAAAATATATCATAGCATAATGTGTTCAGTATGCAAGCTTGAAGGAAACCATATGAAAAGATCCCAGACAAAGAGCCTTCTGTGTTCCAAATGACCCCCTCCTCCCACCCCCATCCTTCGTCTGCCTCAACTGTGTGTGTGTGTGTGTGTGAGAGAGAGAGAGAGAGAGAGAGAGAGAGAGAGAGAGAAACTGAGAGAGAGAGAGAGACAGAGAGGGAGAGAGAGAGGAGAGGTAAAAGGGGGAGGTGTGTGTGCGGAGCTGTAAGAACTGAAAAGGGGCAGTACACACTCTTGCTGCCTCACACAGCCAGACCCACTAGAGTACAGGTGAGCAGCATGACTCAACCAGCACACACCAAACAGGAAGGAGTACTTAATCCTGGAATTTTATCTGTCGCTGTGAAAGTGTGATCGCTGCAGATTTTGTCACCTGCAGCCCATTATATTTATCTTTACAGGGTAAGACATTATCTTTGTTTGGAGCACAGAAAGAGAAAGTGGAGAGGGGTGGGTGGGTGCAGTGAACTGGAGCAGGAGAGGAGGGAAACTTTGAAATTCTTTGTTTGAGTAGATGACAAACATCTGTGGCTGCTGTTGTTTTCCCTCGGTGCAGGCTGCAGGCTTGCACAGGGGGTTGGCTGCCTGTATTAGCTCTGTGGTCACTGATATCCAAGCCTATTGTCCTGACTGCGTGGAGCCTGCTGTGGTGCCAGGTTATAGACTTGAACTGCACTGTGTAACATTAGAGGGTGTATCCAATTAAAGACCTGGCTGGAGACTGTATTGACTTACATATATAAGTAATTGCTTCCTGTTAACACAACAGGTGAGGCCCATTAACTGCTTTACAGGGGGCAACGCCAGGTTTTGTTCAGCCATGCTTTAGTTTTGCTGTGAGTGAAGATACTTTGAAACTGCAGAAAACAGTTCAAATACCTTGATGTGTGAACAATAACTGCACAAAAAGTCAATAACATTCTGCGAATAATTCACTGATCTTACTTACTACCGTCGTACATTTTTAAAGTGTGCTTGTACTTCCCTCCTTTCATGTCTAACAGTTTTCAGATTATGACTCTGATTGTTTTAGAAGGTCCCTCCCTTTTGGCACCAGATCACACACACCTACTTGAAGTATTTATCTTTGCTTCTTAAACTTCTCCACCTGTGAGTGTAAGAGAAGGATGAGCTGCACATGAAGACGACACTTCATAACAAGAATCTTCCTCTGCATGATTTATGAAGGCACTCGCAGGATTTCTAAAAGACGAAAAGAGAAACAAGGAGAAAGAAAGAGACACTTGTGACTTTCATTGGCGTCTGTGCCGTGCAATGTTTCAGATGTCAGTCACCAGGTTGCACAAGCTGGGGCATGTTGACTATCACAGCCTCCTGAGGAATTATGAACCAGGAATGCCAATTTTGGAGCACAGCTCAAAATCATTTTGTAGTGCTGCTGCAAAGGCGCTTGAATGGCTCTTTGTCTGAGCAAGAAAGAGAGACAGAGTGAGTAAGAGAGAGAGAGCAAAAGGCCCTGCTGGAGCCTTCACCGTTTACAGCTGAATGATTTTTGTATGTCAAACTGTAAAGGGGCCAGGTAAAGACAGGATGTGGCAGACACATAGCAGCTTTGCCCTGAGGGGATCCCACCATAAAAGCTTGCTAGTCAATGTTCTGACCAGATGCCTCATTATAAGCTTGGTAACTGATACACTGTAAAGTCAAATGGAATGTTCACTCACCTGACATCAACACATCTCATGTACCTCAGCACAGATGCGCCCACGGCGACTGATGATGTACAGATGCCATTTGCATGCAAGTGTATGAATTATTAGGTGACATACATGCTTTCTACACATTGGCTATTGATCCAGATGTGTAGTAAAAGCACAATACAAGAGCCACGGGGGACAGATGGATGATTACAGTTTGCACGGCAGCCAGAGCCATTTCTTTTGTGCATCATCACTATGCCAGACAAGCTGCAGAGACCTGTGGTACAGCTCTGCTGTCTGCGTACGAATCCATCTTAGGCTGACGATGTACAGGAACTCTGTGATTAAACACTGAAGTGGCCTACGGGCCAGACTGTAAATGATATCCTTGGCTGTAATCATGGAGGTCAATAGGTGGCAGAGGAAAAGTGTGCGGGGGTTGGGAGCCGAGTGGGACAGGTGGGCACTGTAAAATACTTTTTGAACTTGAAGGTAATTGAGGGGTAGAGGTCGGAAAGAGGAGAGATGACTTAAGGTCTTTGGTATGGCAAGAGAGATAGGATCAGTTAGAGCAGGGTAGATATCACAAGACAGCTTGGATGAAACATAACACCCAAGATGGAAATTAACAAACGGGAATGAGGGGAAAAAGAAAAAAAAATAGACTGTGGCAGATGAGGATTTCAAGAGTCCACATGTTGGTGTGTTTATTTTTCCCAGGCAAATTGATTATGTATCACTGCTGATGCCAATTTGGAGTGGCCTACATCTGTTCTTTGTCTAGCAGTACATAAATATGTTCAGTCTGGATCAAAGACAATGATTAAACTATAGTTTAGTCAATATTACACAGTGTTCCAGAGCACAGCCTCTACATGTGTTCTCCTCTGTTCACATTGATTTCAATAAGCTTGAAATCTTAGAGCAGCATGTAGACAATTATGAATAGAGAAATCACTGTAAAACCCACAGGAGGTCAAGGTGAAAACAAACGTAAAAAGACAATGTCAGTTTCCAGATGAGATCGGGGTTGATTTCAACATGGGTCACACATCTGGGGGAATCAAAGGGCTGTTGTCTCAGTGTCTAAACAATACCAGCCCTCATCTCTTCTCACTTGCCACGATCACGCTTCTAAGTCAAACTGTGAAGGGTTTTTGTTTTTTGTTTTTTGTTTTTTTTCTGCAGGGAGGTGGAGCAGTGTTTTGTTTGGATTGATTGTGGTCAGGGGCCCATGAGCTCTCCTCCTACAGACTGTCATGACTCAGCTGTCATGTCAGAGAGCATCTCCACAAAACACAGTCTTCAAGAGACACAAATGCGTTCACAGTGCTTGCACACCTTAATAAAAGATGAATGTGAGCGTGAAAGCTCTGCCTCTGAGGAATGTGTGAGAGGACATTTAAAAATAATGATTATGTGTGTAGTTATCTGCACAGGGCCTCCGCTCCACAGCGTTAAAAAAAGGAGACTCACAAACAGAAACAAATGCAACTGTGATCAGCTTCAAGGAAAGGCAAGTTTGATCAAGGACAAGGACATGAAAACACTGGTTTATCTTTACAAACTTTTCCAGTGGATCTCATTAGCTTTGAAGTGGGAACATGACACTGCTGATCCAATGAAACCCTTCCTGGGATAAGCGTGAAGAATGCGATGGATGTCACTTAAGGACATTCAAATCTTTGTTTGTCTGTTCTCTTCATGCTGCATGGAAACATTTAATCCACACTCACTTTTTCAGTGTACTGTCACATCAAAGGCCACGGACAGTGAGATAAAGCTAATTTTCTTGGCAGGTTTTATACAGATTTTCAACATTCAAGCTTTAATAAATTGTGACCTTCCTTTCCTCTATGGAGACATCACTGAGTTTTATCACGTTCAGACTTTTATTAAGGCATATTTCCTTCCCCACCCTTTTAGCCTGACTGAAGTTCAAAGTGAGAGGGCTGGTCTCCATCTTGAAAAACAGAGAACTGGACTTTCATTGTCCCAAAAATGGACTTAAATTGAGATTTGTGGTTTTTGGAGGTAAACCAGTATTCATTAAAAGTATAAAATGGACCGTGCTGAGTATATTAAAATGCTCTTCAGACCACGTTTTTTCCACAAATAACAGCCACTCATTGCAATTTGTTCAAACTGTGCACTCACTGTCACTACAAAGGTAGGACCTTGTGCACTTAAAACACAAACTTAAAGTCCCAGTGGGTAGAAAGTCGTGCCATTACACAAAGAAGAAAGTAGGACTCTTGTACCAGCTGATTGCCATAGCTGTGGGCAGATGTGACATCCAGCTTTTGTCTGTACAAATGTCACATTTAAATAACATAACTGAGGAATATTGATGGTTTTGACATTTGAATAACTGAATTAAATCTGCTCATTTGTCTTTTTCTACAGGTGGTTCTGGACAGCAAATGGACCTGGAGATGATGGATTAGATGACGTATAGTGACCCTTTTTCCCCTCAATCAATTCTTTCCTTTGGTTCACCAAGCTAAAACAGATTATTTTGAGGACTGACTGAACAATCATAACACAGACATCAAGACTTTTCTAAAGGAGCAAAACAAATAAACCATAACAAATTCTGAATGGAGGAGAGGCTGACCGCAGAACTATTGGATTCATGACCAATCATGAATCCTAGTTGCTGATACATTTCAGTATTATTCATAACTATTGCCAAAAGAAAGAGACTTTCTTCCTTATCAACCGTGGTTTGGTAAATAAAGAAAGGGAAGGGAGTTGATGGTGTTGCCTTCAAGAGGCTGCATTTGTGTTTAATGTATGAGAAATAACACAGGACACAAACAAAGCAACTCCGTCTGAACTGAATGTTTTGGAGCTCTGAATACAAACCAGCCTCTGGAATGACCTTTCCAGAGTGAAATGTTATTCCTCACATGCACCTAACAGCAGGAAGTCGCCATATACACAGTTCCCCTTCACGTCACTGCAGAGTTATGATCCCCGAGATAAAGGGCAGATCCTTTTCTTCGAGAGAAAAATAATCTGCAGGCAGGAGATTGGGATGCAGACGAAAAGCATGTTTTGGTGACCAAAATAGCAGGGGAGGAAGAGAAAAGTCTGGGAGAGGAAAAAAAAGGAGTATTAGAGAGATGCAAATAGAGAAGACTGGGCTGTTTCTCAGCTCTCTTTGCCAGACTTTTAGAAGAGCACAACAAACTTGTGCAATTTTTTTTTGTGTGGCAGTCATCCATGGGAACTCATCCAAGGCACACTGGAGCTGATCCTCCTGGGAGGTGCTCTTAGATAGAGAACAACACTTAATGCAGTCCAAAGTAAGAGCACACTTCTTCCATCAAGTTTCAGCTGACTACGGAACAACATTTGGAAGGATTATTGCTGAAAGTAGAGCCATGACCGGAAGTCACGACCTGGAAAGCTGAGCGACTCATTTCGTTGTGTGTTTTTTTTTGTGGGTGTGTGTGAGTGTGTTTTTGTTTTATTTTCCTGCCAGTAAGGAGTAACTCTTCTATTTTCCAACTGGACAGAGGTTTCATCTTATCAGGAGAGAAGATTGAGCTGACTGTAGCGAAACAGTCACAGTTCCCCCTGCTGAGGACTTTTGTTTACGCTGCAGCAGAAGCATTTAACCGTGGGTAGTGATGGAGATGGAGAAGGGACATATGTCTGTCAGGAGAGGGGTGAGCTGGAGTCCAGGAGGATTGAGAAAACCTCTCCAGGCAGCGCAAGATACGCATACTCCTGGGACGGAGTGCAATGCATCATGGGGGAAGACAGGAGTCAACAAAGAACAGATGAGCCGGAAAACAAGTGAGTGTTTGTTTATTCTCCTTACTTGGGGTAAAAGCATTGTGTTATTCTGTAGTCTCCAGTGGTTTGTTTGTAGTGCAGCCTTAATGCTACAGTATGGCTTGAACTGTACTATATGACCATATAAAAAAACCCACAGCTGAGTGGACTAGACAAATAGAGAAAACGGGCAACCCTGCCTCATCAGTGCAACCTGACACAGTGAAATGCTCAATGAAGCATCTGTTTCCATGCTGCAAAAAACATGCTGTCCTCACAGCAATGGAAATGCAATCATGCATCAATGCTTAAGGGCAGTCTTGATATGCAACATAGCCACGAACAACAATGAGCTTACAAGTGGGAAAAGCTGTTTGGAAACTTCTTTAGACCTTTCACCGCTGTCAACTCACAGAGAGGGAAAACACAGAGCACCACAACATTATGTTGTTCAATAACAATATTAACAAACAACAAAACAATGATCAACTGGAGGGATAATTACCTCTGGACTCTGACAGGTCCGTCAGATGCAGTATTCAAAGAGACTCAAAGGACATTGTGCTGCAAGGAAGGAAAACAGAAAGGTCACGGCCATCAAATAACTGTTATGTAGTTAAGGCCCTGATAAACATCTATAGCCTCTGTGCTTCCAACACTGTTCCCATCACTCATTACTCACTAATTAGTTTCCTCAAATGGAACACAAATCACCAAAAACAACAGAAAGGCACTGATAAAAGTTGAGTACACCTCTGCAGAGACCGTAAAGTAACAATATGAACAGAAGAGCTTGGTTTCGACCTCTGGCCTGGGGTTGTATTTCCCCCATGGGATTCACCATAAGTTGAGGTCAAATTCAGTCTGGTAAGATCCCAGGACCTCGGTTAA
The DNA here is from genome assembly GCA_900303245.1 of Selene dorsalis. NCBI lineage: Eukaryota > Metazoa > Chordata > Actinopteri > Carangiformes > Carangidae > Selene > Selene dorsalis. Next base: position 65,087 of record OMNW01009238.1, read on the forward strand.
TCCTTGTCTTTCCATACCGCTTCACACATCACCCACGGGGACTAGTGCTGTCATCCCGCTCACCCCACAGCCATCGCCCAGAGAAAGATAACATCCGACAGGGTAATCTGACCTTTGATACACAAATGCAGCGCTGGCCCCCTGACTTAAATCCTCCCGCTGTGGGGGAGTTTTCCCGTCTACTCACACCCACGCAGGGGACAGAGAGCAGAAGGATGAGGTAGAAAAAGTTAGGGAAAAAGCCAGAGGGGGGGAGTTGGACAATGTGATGTGGAGGCTCTTGCATCATTGCTGAAGGCTGAGTTTTGACTCTGTTGGAGGGCAGGAAATTCCTATCCTGCCCTTGCAGGTTGTAGCTCAGGGCCCAGAGGGTTCAAAGAAGGCAGACATTCGATTGGGGGAGAGTGCGCAGTTAAGGCACATGGTGATATCCAGACAGACACAGAGGGCAGAAGAGGTCAGCTGGAGGAGGGCTGCTGGAGCTCTGGTGTCCCAGTGGTCTAATCCATACACACATAAGCCACAGTATCTCTGGGTTCACTTTCCACTTCAAAGACTGCAACAAGGGTCAGACACCTCCCTGCCATCACAGGACATTAGACTGAGATAAGAAGCTCATGACTTGCCATTGATTGGACACCTCTCCAGAACTGTCAAAACAAAGTGTAGACTGTGTGCTACATCAATACTCTCTCAACAGAAGCTCTGAGTTCTTCTCTCTGAGGCACAACTGGCTTTTTATGATTAGTGGAAACCCTGTGGAGGTGGTGGTAGCAAGGATTTGAAAAAGTGCAATAGAGCTGGAGGCTGGATGACAGACAGTACAGCCTCCAGCTACAGCCCCCCCCCTCCTCCTCCTTCCCTCTCAGCCCG
>OMNW01009238.1:65983-77793 GCA_900303245.1 Selene dorsalis
TTGCCTGCTTGCCTTGTGTGTCTGTCTGTCTGTGAGCTGGAGCCGGAGAATAAGAAACCTGATCCCGTGTCTCGCTACAGAAAGGGGGTGTGAAGCTATCAGACGCAGTTAAATTGAAAACTCCTCTGGAAGTACTACAAAACAGCAGAGCTCTGAGTTTTGACCTGAAAAAGGTAAGAGATGAGGCACTACAGTGGATCCTGAGAGATAAACTCAACTTTCAGTTAACTTTATTAACTTACTATTATAGTCTGAAATTAAAAGGGAGGAGTAATTCATGCTTGCCTGTTTTGTGAAAAAATATGACTTGTTAGTAGCAGTATGATATTTTTCCAACAGAGGACATCAGCTACTGCTCATAAACCTACGTTTTTTTCTCTCTCACAGCTGAGAAAGTTGTGAGGAAACTACTTCTCTTTAGTTTTTTTCAGCCTAGTCTTGATCTGTAATTTGCTCTTGAGTTTAGAAATAACACAAATTGAACTCTTTAAGAGAGTTTTTAGAGAAGAGAGGATTTATTTCAAATTTTTAACATCTCCATGGCACAGCTGAGTTACTGCTGGTGTTTAATCAGATCGTAACTAAGGTGTACTGTAATTTTAAATCAATTAACTTGAAAACTAGGAGAAAAAAAAGATAAAAGTCTCAACAGTCATAAAAGTCCCCTTGTATTTTGGTCATGGCATTAATCACTGAGGGGATTTGCACCTGTATGTTACTTGATAACCGGTCTGGCTCCCACTAGAGGTATAGATGTGTTCAGTGACAACCTTTCATATCCCTTGTATGATCAGATGGTGTGAATTATAAACAGTAAATGGCAAATAAAAACTGTTATATGGACCTGTGGAGGATTTTTCACATAAACTGACAACCTTGATAAAAAAAAAAATCCTCTGAATATACATGCATGACAGGGTTGGTTCACGTCTCTGCTATTGTCTATAAAATGAAGTAATTTATGCTCATGTCAATAGCACTGTGCTTGTTTAAAACGCTGTGTGATAATGCTTTCATCCCTCTCAAACTGCTGCCACAAATATGTTATGTGCTTGATGCATCTGCCTCTTCTAATGTCATTTTCTGGCTTTCATCTGTCAGCATCAGGTTGATTGATAGTATAGTGGAAAATTACACTGATGCATTTCCCAGACATAACAGTTGTCATCAAAGGGTGTAATTTTGTGCTTGTAAATACAATGCAAATGTTTAAAATCTAAAGAGGCCCCACAATTCCTCATTACTTAATAAACCAATAGGGTAAACATTTTATAATAAACATATGCCCTTGAACTTTAGATAGTTTATGTAAAAGAAACCCCACAAAGAGTTAATCAAATTACTGTGAGGGCAGACTCAGAAATGTCTGTAAAATCAATGACAGATGCATAACATGCCTTTTACTGGGGAACTGATCATGTTAGCTTTATACTCTGTGCCAGGAAAAAGTGCATGCTGAGGGTTATACAGGACAGCTTTACAAGTGATTGATTTATGCATAATTATTGTGATTGGCACATGATTACATCAAATAATGTAGCTGTCTGGATCCATCACCTTATTAAATGAGGAAAGAGTCATGACTGTGCCAACTGTCTGAGGAACCTACTCGAAGGATGTTGAATATCTTCCACGAGTCAGTTAGATGAATTAAATTAATAAGCCACAACAAGTTCATCTCTTTTAAAATGTATGTGAGTGCAGGTTTTTATTGTGTTAAAAATAGATGCAGCTTTAATTTTCCTCTGCAGTGATGCAGTTGCTATATTTAAGATGGGAACACTTGATTGTATAGTATGTTTATAGACAGCAGTCGAAAGATGTCATTTTTGGAAGCTGTACATTGTAAAAATGGTCTATTAAGGGTTTGAGCTGCAGTATTGCACAAATTAACTAGAGAGAGAAACCAAAGGCATGTTGGCCGCTCAGGCAGGGAGTTTTCTCAGCGGTGGAGGAATGCTCTGGGAGGGACTACTGCAGATGGCAGAGGAAATAGCTCCACTGCCTGGAATGGAGCTCTTAAGCTCAGAAAACAAACTGTCAGTTTTAACATCGACATATTTTAGCTTTTAATTTCAAAGCAGTCAGCAAAACTGCACTGTACGGCACTGATCTTGTTTTGGTACCCTACTATGGCATACAATGACCCAGATCTTTTTATGAACTTGAGCCACTAAGCTTTTATGTCGTTTTATTAAACTGTTTGTATGAAATGTTTCTCTGCTGACGCCTGTTAGTTCTTTGTCTACAGTCGCGCTCTGCTGAGTCAAATGTCCTCAAAGCTGTATTTTTCTTGCTTGATTGGTTAGAATCAAAAGTACTGCGTAGAACAATAAAAACCATATGGTGCAGAAACAATTATGTGGGTTTTAAAGGGAATATTCAATCCCAGACTTGTTAAAAATTTGTCCTTGCTGGTTCTCTCTATTTGTACATAAAAGCAATGTGGTGAACTTTAATTAGATGTTGAGGGAGTGTTATTTGTTTGAATAGAAGATGTAAGTCTCCCCAAGTTAGAGTCCCTTTGATCATCAATCAAACATCTCTGGTATGGGAGGAGAAAAAACAAAATCCCCTGTTTCTCTTATTGATCAGACTGACCACTCTCTCTCTATCTGTCTCACTCAGATCTGACCCGGAGTGCCAGTTTATCAGAGAAGGAGCTCAAAGAGGCTCGAGTCAGAAGTCAGATCATCGCGGCTCAGCTCACCATCCCCTCCAACTCCAGCTCCAGAGGCGTGCAGCTCTTCAACCGCCGCAAGCAGAGAGTCAACGCCTTCACGCTCGAAAGCCACGGAGAAGGGTCAGAAGAGGACAGAGTGGAGAATGTGAAAACCAACTCCTTGTCTAATAAGCCAACATGGGCAGAGAGGAGCATTGAGGAGAAAGACAGAAATCTCAACTTAAAGAACAGCTCTACCAGGCCACTCTTCTCACCATCGCCACCTGTGAGGGTACCTGCAGTAGGTGATATTATGGAGGAGCCAGGTAAAGATTTCCACAAAGAAGAGGACATGGAGGACAGTGTTATCCAAGAGAGACATTTCCTCCCCGTCAAGGAAGAGCAGGAGGAAGAAGAAGAGGCAAGAGATAAAATCCATGAGGACAGAGTCAAGGATGAGATATCCTCTGGAGGTGATAGCACTGATCCGGTCATGATGGGACATGATGAGGGGGAGATTGAGCTAAATGGGGGCCACACAGAGCCAGCTCCCCAGGGACAGCTTCTTAATGGCTGCCACAGCACCTCTGGACCTGAGAGGGTCTCTGTGTCCACGTCCAAGCAGACAAGTGCCATCATCAACCGAACTGCCAGGCCATTTTTCTCCCCACCAACGGTGCAGTCTCCAGAGGCAGTCAGTCCTGTCATGGACATCCCCTCTCCTCCTTCTTACACCACGCCTCCTCTCCCCGCTTTCACCGCTCCCCAACCTGTGGCCTTCTCACCTCCACCTCCGCCTCCATCGTATCCCACACCTCCACTACCAGCCTTCACAAACCAACCCCCGCAGGCCTACCACTCCAGCCCACCTCCGATGTCTCCTGTGATGCTGCCTACCTCCCCTCCACCATCCCAGTTCCCCACTTCCTCTGTATCTCAGTACCCACCCATGCCTCATTACGGCCCTCCCACGGCCCCGAAGCCCTCCACCTTTGTTCCTCAGCCCACTGGCGATAGGAAGTCAATCAAAACGGGAATACTTGAGGAGGGGGCTGCTGCTGCCAGGAGGGCAAGTAGGAAATCAATGTTCACTTTCAAAGAGAAGCCAGTGGTAGCTCCAAACCCTGAGCTGCTCTCTCTGGTGCAAGGGGCGGATGAAAGGAAGAAACACGGACACAGATCGGTGCCTGAGCCAACATCTGAGGAGGAGTTACTGGCTCTGGGGGCAGAGGCATCCAACTTCCTTGCTGAGGAAGAGACCAGGGCAGAGACGGCTAAAACTCCAGAATGGGCCTCCTGCCTTAAGAGCTCGAGGACCCGACCAAGGGCAGAGCACAGGCCGGAACAGACGCTCTCCAATGTTTCTGGGAAGGGTGCTGAACTGTTTGCCAAGCGTCAATCCAGGATGGAGAAATATGTTGTTGAAAATCAGAATGCAGGACAAATTAGGTCTCCTTCTCCCACGATGTCTCTCCCTCCATCTTGGGTTTACCCATCCAACATGCCTGGTAGGGTCAAAGCCATCGCTAAAAACTCTGACATAAGTGCTCAGCTGTCACAAAACCTAAAGGCCCAACAAGTAGCTAAGCAAAAACCGAGACAGAAAGCTCCAACACCACAGCCAATTCCAGAGCCGACTCCTTTAGAGAATGGATGCTCCAAAATAGAGATGGACCTATCGAGGCACCGGCCATACCAGCTTGACTCTTCCCTCTTCACCTTTAACCCAGTCAAGGACCCCATTAGTACACTACCCAGAGGAGCACCAGTGGCCAAGAACCTGGTCACCCAAACCTTCACCAGACAGACTTCCCTACCTAACAATGCTCCCTCTCACTTTAGTACCCAGAGGATGTCTCCTCAGGTGCCTCTCAGCCCCACAGCAGGTCGAGAATATCTGTCAAATCCAGCCTCTGGGCAGCAGAGGATCAGCTCTCCCATGCCCGCCTTTTCTCCTGAGCGAGTGTCCTCTCCCCGGTCGGGCGTCCAGGCACCAAGGCCTACATTTTCTGCCAAGAAGGCAGGGATTGCACCACAGGTGTGGAGACCCTCTCTGTTTTATTTTTAGAAGATTTGTTTACATCAGAGGGATTGGTTCTTTTGTAGAGATTACACACATGGTAGTCTTAGAGGGTTTAGATTTACAGTTTACTACACTTTTTACTAAACCTGTGCCTTTTTGTGTCTCTTCTCTCTCACTGTACGTGGAACATTTTTGCATGTGAAATGTTTAGATTCTGAAATATATCAAAAAGAAAAAAAACAAGTACCCCATACTACAAGATACATATGATACAATTATTGTAAGTTCAGATGCTGTTAATCATGAAGTATTCACAGATGTATAATTTATATCTTTCTTAATTATGTAAATGAAGGGATTATTATTGTGCACCAAATCTTCAACTGAACTTGTTTACTTTCCACATGAGGAAACACTCAGAAAGTGAAAAAAAAATACTTAGTTGCAACAAAAATGTGCCTTGACGTAATCAGATAAGTTGCCATAGCCAAAGCACGTCTGCTCTAAAAAACTTACATTTTCACTGCATCTTAAAATATGATGAGAAACGACCTCACACTTTTTCCGCTTTGTCTCCCAGTTCTGTGGGCACCAGGGTGATGCTGCTTCAAAAAGCACTTAAACAGATGGTCTGGCATCTGCTTTATGATCTATGATTTGAAATTTAATGCTGCTCACTGACACCAGAGTTACAGCAACAGAGGTCCTTTTATGTCTTTATGTCTTCATGATAATATACTCTGCCTTCTTGCATTTTCTACCTAAATACTGTTGCTAATGTAGGTGTCTATTTGGATTTCTTGATTTTTAAAATTGGCAGGCTGCATACTAATTTGCATCTTGCATCTACATATGGATTGTTTCTGTGACTGAAAGCAGTAATTGCAGAAGTGACGCCATCAGTCACTGCTGATTTAGGCAACCCAGTTTATGCATGTTACTTTTCATAAACCTTGATTTACTGCTCTCTTCTGCTGTTATCCTCTCTGTTATGATTGATTTTTCTGTGTTAAAGTGAAACTTTCCTTCTCTGATTAAAGCTTTATGCTAATACTCTACTATGACCTCTTTCTCCTTTTTCTAATTTCCCAACTTCACTGACTTCTTTCATCCATTTAATTTCACTGATGAATGTTTGCTCTTTCACTTTCTGCCTTTCTTGCAATTACTGCAAACACTTGAATATGCAAATAAACCCACTGCCTCCGTTAAGTGCACTGATAATTTGCAAAAGGTCGCAGCTTTCTTTTGAAACACATATCTGACATTTAAAGTTCAAAAATAATTATTTCTGCGGGACACTGGAAGATATCTTACACCTTCCTAAGAATCTGAGTTATTTGTGTTTGTGTCAAGACCTGACCCTCGGTCTTGTTTCGTCTTCAGGGGCTCAGACACTCTACAAATGATACGACCCTTGACGTGGGCCTTCTGTCTTCCACAGATGCCCTGAACATTTGAAATATGGCCATTAAGGTTCATCTTAAAGGACCATAACTTTATTTTCATACTATTATTCTGAGCAGAGATAGTTCTTCATTAGTATGTGCATAGCATGGATTGCCACCCTTGCTGCAGTTTAGTAACTTCATATCCCTGTAAAGGTTAAACACCTTAGGGAGGCCATATGACAGTAACTTGATAGAGACACTAAAGACTGGGCCTATGCATACTGGTGGCCTGGCTTATTTAAGAAACACATACAGCAGAAGGGAATATGCTCAGATGACCTGACTGCCACTCGGACTCAGACCTCAGTTAAAAGTTTGTCAAATTTTACATAAAGATCTTTTATGAACTGATTCAGAGAATAAACATAAGCACCTTGTCATGGTCAATCAAAACTGTAGCATTTAAGGACAGACATTACAACCTCTTACTGTGCATGTTTGTGTGTTATAATTGTATACATCTTTTCAAGAGTCTAAAAACATTATTTGTTATTGCCAACAGGCACCAAAGGACCCCGTTGAAAACGCTAGCGAGACCTCTATGACAGTTGGGACACCCAGTTTCACTAGACGTTTCAGCAGCCCAGAGGGTCCTTCCACTGGAACCTGTGCTCCCAGTCTCCAGACTAGTCGTCTCTCCAGCACCACCTCCTTCCGCTCAGTCACTTCCCCTGTCTCCTCTCCAAGGGATACAAGATGCCAATCTCCAATGGCCAATCAGAATATCCAGTTTTCCACTGTTACCTCCACTCACTCATCCAGACCCTTCCAAACATCTACAGTCACCTCTCCACGTTCACCTCCTTGGGGTTCAAGATGTCAGTCCCCAATGGTAAGCCAGAATACTTCCACTGTCATCTCCACTTCCACATTTAGACCCTCTCAAAACGCAACAGCCACATCCCCACACTGTCCTCCCTGGGGGTCACGATGCCAGTCCCCAATGGTGAACCAAAATACCCATTCTTCCATTGTTTCTTCTGTCTCTGCATCAAGACCTCCCCAAACTTCTACAACTACTTCTCCTTGGGGATCAAGATGCCAGTCCCCAATGATCAGTCAGAATACCTCCACTGTTGTCTCCTCTTCCACATCCAGACCCTCCCAGATACCTACGGCCACATATCCTGTCTCTCCTCCTTGGGGGTCACGTTCCCAGTCTCCTGCCCTCTCCCAGACCAGTTTATCGTTCTCCACCACTAAGCCTTTGTACACATCTTCTGTCACCTCTCCTATAACCCCAGCCAAAGACAGTCACTGCACGTCTCCCAATGTTAATAACTTAGACTCAAAGGCCAACCATCGCCTCCTGGCAAAGAACATCATCAATGCAGCCAAACGTAAAAACAGCCCCTCCCCTGGTGCACTGAGCAGTCATAGCCTCCCCATCTCACCTCTGGGAAATTCTGGTTACGACTGTCACAAACCACCCATAAGCCCCTTCCAATTGCGGGCGCAGGGGGCACAGTCCCCTACCTTCACCAGCCCCCCTCTCACCCCGACACAGAGGATCTGCTCCCCTGTGAGGCTTTATAACACCCGCTCCCTCACAGACTCTGATGCCTCTGTTGAGTCTGAAGACTCAGGCCTCCGGTCACCTGGCCTGCACTCCTACAACACCTGTCCCCGTGGCTGGGGCGGCAGTCTGAGGGTGAAGAGAAGCAATGTCTCCACTGACCTGTGAGAGAGGGTGTGACTGAATGTCCATTAAAATTTCAGTTTTTATAAACTCCTCTGCCATTGGATCAACCAGTAAAAGATTGTCTGATGAAGTTTCTTCTGATTAATATTAGTTACCTTTCTGCAACTTTGAGTGCCCACCCTGGACAATGCTTAATATTGTATCAAGGTGGTATCAATATTTTATATGACTCACATTCATAGTGCAGACTGACAAGAACAAGCTTTTGATATAACAGTTGCTGTAGCTTGTACGCTTCTTACATACCAAAAGGTGCAAAGACTCAAAATAGCCAAAGATATTGGAATTTACTCTAAATGAATACTTCTTACATCTTTACAACAAACATACCTTCTCTGCCTCTATGATTACAGTTAAATCATGTTAAAGGAAAGGGGTATCAGATTTGAATGTTATCAATTAATTATCTTCATATTTGCTGGTATTATGAAAGTGAAAGAGACTTTAAGTGTTAAGGGCATAGAAGGGACACACAAAGTGAACATTGTGTAAATACATATCTTGTTAGCACTTTGGCTGAGGCATTCTCCTTGTTCTGTATTAATAATGGATCAAATTGAACTACACAGTGAATTCATAATTCACAACATTCATAATGAATGTTGATCTAGACAATACTATAGGGTTAATGAGTTTCCATTATCTTTTCTTGACAAAAATACGGTGGCAGGTAAGGCATGATATTCATATTTATCATCATGGTAAAAGTATTCACCACAGTTTATTATCCATTTTAATCGATGGAAAACAAATAATATGCTTAATTATCACAGTGCAATAATCAGTTTAACACAATGTATATACAGTCTGTTGCTTTATGTACTGCATTTGCTGAAATTAATGTAAAGGTTTACAGATAAGTGGATGTCAAAGAATGACAGGAAAAGAAGGCAGCGTTGAGTGTAGAGAGTTATGTAAGGGTCAGATGGGGCATAGACGCACTGTTTCCATGTTTCAGGAACAAAATATCTAAGTTTTTTTTACAGCTGATTTTCAAAAATTGATGATAAACAATTTTAGGAGCAAAATGTTAGTGGTTAGCAAAATTGATGGCATATTGATTGTAGAAATAATTTTGGAGTAATGTATGTATGCCTAATTTTGTTGGCTTTTCTCACAAGTACCTTACCAAAAGTCATTGGTTTCATTTTCATGCCTTTAATGAGCAACTAAATCCCATTTTGTGCCTGTACTTGGTCTACGAAGTGCCTGTTCGGGTGAGGTTTTAAAGCAAAGTTGTATGTTACACAAGTGGAGAAGGTACAACAATATGTTATTGTTAAAGAAATGAGAAATGAGAAAAAGGGTTAGAGTGATGCTGTATGTTGTGAAATATTATCTTAGTCTTGAGGAAAGGATCTGCAGAAAGATATGTATTTTAAATACATATGAAAGTCTAATTGTACAGTGTCGATATCTTCTGAAGTTTCTTTTTATACAAGATTTGCACTTCTGTTCATTCCATTTCAGCAGCTAAGTTCACATTGTTTAAAACTTGATTTGCTCAAGCATGTGTCATTCACAAAACCAGCATAGAAATATCCTGCTGTAAAAATCTGAACATTCCTGCAAAACACCATGTTGATATGATGGTGGCAAGTAGCTGTAAACCTAACTGCTGCCTTCAGAACACAGTTATCTCTCTGTTTCAACTGTTGGAAAACTAAAAGCCATTTTACACTTTTCTCATCTTGCCCAGTCCTGCACCAGCACACACAACAGATCATCCCTTCATTCCCTGGCATGCAGGCCAAAAGGATCAGCACATTTCTAAATATTCAGTTTGTCTCTGGAGTGACAGGGACACCTGCTACATGGTGACCTGGCTCCTTCAGCAGGATTAAGCCTATCACTGCCCTGGATTGGTTTCAACCTGCTTCACCTCTGGACAGACCAAATACTGCGAGCATCCAAACACAGAGATGAATTACAGTTTGGGGTTTTTTTGTATTATTCTGCCTGTCCTGCATGTTTTCATTACAGCCCATGTATTTCATAACTGTATGATTTCAGAAAATGAATGCAAAATAAAAAAAAAAAGTGATGACACACCATTGTTAATAATTCGTACTTTGTTGCTCATAAACACTCTGAACTAAAAACAGCGCTAAAAGTGAAATTAATGTGAATTCAAGATTTTTTTTTTAAACCTTGTAGGTAGGGTTGGAGATCCTGGAAAAACGGTTCAAGCAGGCCACATTTCGAAAACGCACAATCAAAAGTCCAAGCCCCTTCCCTCACACTTCCACGCTTCCAGAGCGCAGGAACACGCGGTCTGTTCAGCGTTTGGTTCACATCAAGGTTAAGCCACACAGGTATGGCCCTCACGGGGCGACCCAATGTAATCCCAATGTGAGCGACGCGGCTTTCTGCGATAATGTCGCATGTCACTGCGTAGCATCGCTAACTTTCCGCCAGCTCTTTCTCATGGCTCATTCACGTGAAAGAAAACACCTAACATCATGGATTGGATTACTGACGTTGTCTTTTCTGTTGTCTTAACTCGTTGAAGACTCTGAGCATGCATGCTATTAGTGCATAAAGAGCGGTACGTGCAGAGGAGGGAGGGACAGAGATGGCAGTTTGATTGACACCTCACGATCCAATCGAATTGAACGTGGCGTTCAAGATGATTGGATGATCATGGTTTTTGCAGGATCGTACGCCCCACAGGCAACTGACTTTTTTCATTTTTGTGAAAAAGCATTTAATTAATTGGTTGCAACTGGAGTGTGAAGAGGATTTCAAGCAGTTTAGTAAAAAATGCTCCAGAATAACATCTCCAACCCTACCTTTAATCCACCTAAATTAAACACTGCAGAGCTAATCGCTGGGTGCTCAACAGTTCATGTACAAGATGGTCCACATATTTATACAGTCATAGTTTTTTTGTTTGTTTGTTAGTAAATTTGGGGTATTCTTTGCCTTTCTTTGATAGGATAGTTAAGATAGGCAGGAAAGCAGGGAGAGAGACTGGGGGAATAACATGCAATAAGGATCATCTCGACGAGGAGGAGTCAAATCTGCGATTGACTGCTTTGGGGCAGACTATGCCCATATCGGATGCACTCTGACCGCTTGACCACCAAGCACCCCCAAGTTAGTCTTTTTATTATTTTTAAGTAATTTACTCTTTATTGTGTACATAGATTCAGTACACTGATTCATGTTCCATCCTTACATAACCCCTTATGGCACTTAGATACCCCCTCCAGTAAAAACGTAGCATATATAGTTGGCAGATTTTGATGCTGTTTGATAGCTGAAGGGCAATGAAAAGCCAATTTCAAGTCATACAAATGAAAACATTACCAAATGCTTACAAGTTGTTTATTGCCCAGGGTAATGTCATCATACAGGTATTACACCATGGTATTTGAAGACTTGTTTCTTTGGTTTTAGTGTCTGTCTTTACTGTCACTGATATTTGTGGTGATAGTTATTAGTCTGAAATATCCCCAACAGCAACTCCTCAGGGTAAAAAAAAACAGAAAGAGACCAGTCCCATCTATCACAGGTTCATAGACTGCCATCTGTAGGACTCTGGATAGAAGTTCAAATGAAGTAGCCCTGGTTTAAACTATTTCTCCTGCATGCAACAGTTTCCCAAAATAGACATTTTATGTATTCCATCATGGTCTCTATTTTCTTTCCAATCATTTCTCATATTATTAAAATGAGGTACTCTCTCTTGCAAGAAAATTGTTGAAATCTATCAAATTAGAATGAATGTCATTCCTACTCGACCATGTTCACTGCAGACATTTAACATGCCATAACATGGAGGAAAAGCACAGGTGCTGTTAATTATAGTAATGACTATAGCGGAATTACCTTCCAGTCAAGCTTTGCTGTTATGTGTGCTTGCTTGGTTACCAGAGGAGTCATTAATGATGCTACATACACCTGTGTTTCTGCTGCAGACAAGTCAAAACTTGTGTTGTAATAAAAAAGAAAAAACTAAACCCTCCC
>OMNW01009238.1:78294-98519 GCA_900303245.1 Selene dorsalis
TGTTCTTCAGTGTTGCATAAATTTAATTGTGAACCATGGGGGTTCCTGTTTCACCTGTGCATCTATTAACATAAATATACCCAGTGTGCCCAGGTTAGGAGAGTAAAATTAGTATAGGATAGTGCAGTCTCCGCTCTGTTGTGAAGTAGAGACCCTCACTGAAACGCAAGATGCCGCTCTTGAGGTGGAAAGGGCGAAAAGGCAGCGCAGTGGTTTCCTCGTTTGACAGCAGGGGCTTGTTTTACATAGCACAAAACAACAAGGATGAAGATTTCAAGCGACGATGCAGCAACTGAGATAATGGAGGATACGTTTAGCTGAAAACCTTTCCCACCCCAGCTTCATCCCTTCATCTCCCGGTGTGTGCTACGAAATTAACACCAGGCAACTTGAATATCGACTGAACTGCAGATGAATGCCTGTGCCTTAAAGTGTCCCTGGATTTGTTGTTGTTAGCTGCTAATGCTAACCAGATAAGTTGCGAGCTAGCTGGCCTAGCAAGCTGATGGTTAAAGCCAGGAAAAGATAATTAGCCGCTCATGTTTTGGTTTACTCAGTGCTGTCCGGCAGATAAACTCGGCGTCGTTTAGCTAATGGAGCCAGCCAACCTTGGCTTCCCTGCTTCAACAACTGCAGCTTTGGCTTTAGCTTTCGAAGTATCAGTCGTAGTAGTTAGTAGTTAGCTTCCCCGTTAGCCGCCACCATCCTTGGAAGAATGAGTAGAAAACACCATCATGTAAAAGGAGCCGAAGTCAGCTGCTGTGTCAAATACTTCTTATTTGGATTCAACATTATATTCTGGGTAAGTAAACACAGCTTTTGTTCGCTTTGGTTCTGTTTTTCTGTGGAAATGTGACTTATTGAAAGTGTAATGAAACACTGCTCCAGGTAGTTAACGTTAGCAGCGTTGGTGTTGGCCACTTGAACTTAAGTGATCCCTCAGGTCTCACTTTTATTATCATTAACTGTATTAGCCGAGTTAACTAGATACGTATTAAACCAGTTTTGTTCCTGCCAGGTGTTGTTCTTGGTTTGGGTAATTGTTTATGTGTGGTATTTCGGATATCAGATTAGCTTGACTGACGTAGAGGGAGTCACTGATTGAATTTTGTCGCCGGACAGTTGTTAGATGTGCTCTCTAAAATTAAAAATAAAGTCTCTAAAATTAGCTCAAGAGTTGTTACCATGACCTGAAATATGATATTTAATATCCTTAAGCAGACCACGACTTTCATCAAGTTTTTTTCTTTCTCTCTGTTGGCTCCAGAAACGTATCCCTTATCTTATTATACTACAATGAAAATTAAAATAACTGAACAGTAAATCTTAAAAATATATCCTCTGTGGAAACTTTTCTGACTGACTAATGCTTACAGAAGAACGATTGTTTATCAGAATGGTCAATTATACACCACCAAAGACCAAAACTTGGCAAATGTTGGTTCCTCTCTGCTCTGACCTGGTAGTGACCAGTGATATCATTGAGAGTTGAGTCTGAGAAATAACATGAGACACCTGTATTGTTAGGCCAGTGGCAAGTTAGCCCACATCTCCCTTACAACGCTCCCCCCTTCCATCCTTATTCCCCTCTGAGTCTGAAAAGTTCCTCTGTTCAGTCTCCCCCACCCATCTCTCCCTCCTCACCCGTCTGCATTGCCTCTGTCCGGCTGGTCATACAATGTCTGTGGGTGAAGGAATGGCCTGTCTGTGCCTCCAGAAGGTCTTTTCACACAAGGGTTAAGCCACATGGACCTGAATACCGCTCAGCCCTCCTCCTTTCAAGCACCCTTTTCACTCCCACCACAGCTATAGTGCCTGGGCACCATGGGACAGCATTGTTTCTCTGCACTCACACACCCACAAACGTACAAAGAGGGATGGTGAGAACAAAGACCTGAGGGGAGCTCCGGGTGTGATTCTGTGTTTTCTCCCCTCGTACGCTTGTTCTCCTGCACTCATTAGGCACATGGGATCCACATGCGAGTGACTCGTCCTATTCACCCTCTTTTCATCACCACCTTCTCACTCCTCCTCTTAATAACATCGGAGCGTGCACCATAGGTAAAGGTAAAAGGAAGTGCCAAATATGCCCACAGACAGGTTTTTTTTGTTGTTTGTTAATTTTTACTGAAAAAATACCCAGATATATTTTTACAATCATCCTCAGAATGAAAACTTCTCCGCAGTCCAATAGGACTCAGCATTCAACCAGGAAATATTGAGTCATAGGGCTCTAGTGTTGTGGCTGACTCATATTGTGTTCTTTAGGACTATTTGCCACTCAGGCCAAGCTAACAGTCTTGTGTCTGAGCTCTCGGTGAAACTCTCAAACAAGTTCCAGCTCGCTGGCTGTTTCCGTTGATAATCACAAGAAGATGTTCTCCTCTTGTCTGTGTTCTGTGAAACTGGATTTGACAGACAAGCTAGAGCATTGCCGAAATACAGAGGAATGGGGTTTATTCTCTACAAATCAAACCATTTGTCTTTCCCATAGTGATCTTGTCAGGCTTGAAAATGCTGCCTAAATTGAGACAGAATATGTGTAAGACCCTAAATATTGTGAAAAAGGAGAGCAATGAAACCCAGTGCTTTTCTTCTGTGTGAATTCTTCCACCTCCCCAGCTCACTGTTGACAGCCAGACATTCTCACCCAAGAAAACACACCTTCCCTTGTCCTTAGAATAGACACATTCCTCACATCCACTTAATTAATCACATTTTCTGCCTGAGCTGCTGAAATGTTTGGAAGCTCTGCATGCTGTAATTAAGAGCTTGTTAAGTTGTAACCAAGTTGCTGAGTTGGTTGCAGCCTGTGTGTTATTAGCCAGCTACAGCTCTAAGTGTCTTCTCACATTTGGCACTGAAATGTGCGTTGGGCAGTCACATCACAGGTGGACAGCAGCAGAGAAGCAAGTGTAAATGCAGCCACTTTAGGTTCTTTAATTCATGTTTTTATGCTGTCTGTGTGCAATGTGCTTATTTTATTGCACTGAGGAAAAGCAGAATATGCATTTTCTTGTGTGTAAGCTAGAGCTGAAATAATTAGCTGATTAATCAATAAGCCAGTCGACCAATTAGTCTTTCTTCATTATTTTTTCAGGCAAATTAAGTCACAAGTTCCACCTTCACGAGTGTTACTATTTGATGCTTTTTTTTTTTATCAATTAGCTAAAGTAATCTGAATATTTTTAGTTTCTGGATAGACAAAATCTATTGATCTTCTAAATGTACTGGAATTTATAATTGGCATTGTCACAGTTTTTTGGGGCAGTGTCTTAAGAAAATTCTGAATTGATTTAATCAAGAAAATAATCAGCATGTTAATGGATTTGGAAAAAAAAATGTTGTATTGTAGCATGTATTTAGCATGATGAACCTCCTGAACACAGCTGATGTACATTTACTGACGACTTTGGTGGGAATGAAGTACAAGAACAGGGCGTGGCCTCGCTTCACTCACAGTACAGTCTGCATTTTTCATGGCATAGATTCCACAAGATGTTCGAAACATTCCTTTGAGATTGTGGCCTCAGTTGACGTGATTACATCACATCATTTCAGCAGATTTATCAGCTGCACTTTTATGCCGCCAGTCCCTTGCTCTGCCACAGCTCAAAGGTGTTCTACTGGTTCAGATATGGTGACTGGGGTGGCCGTTAAAGCACACTGCACTCATTGTCATGTTCATGAAACCAGTTTTGCTTTGTGACGTGGTGCATTATCATGCTGGAGGCAGCCATTAGAAGATAGTAAATAGCAGCCATAAAGGGATGCACATGGACAGCAGCAGCACTTAGAAAGGCTGTGACATTCAAACAATGATTGATAGAAGGGGCCTGAAGTGCGCCAAGAAACATTCCCCAAGTCGTTACACCACCAGTAGCCTGGACCGTTGACACAATGTGGGCTGGGTCCAGTTCTGCCTCAGCAGAAATCCAGATTCATCAGATCAGTCTAAGTTTTTCCAATTTTCAACTGTCCCATTTAGAAAAACCTGTGCCCCCTGCAGCCTCAGACTTATGTTATTTGCCGACAGGCCGACGTGGTCTTATGCACCTCAAGGTTCGACATATTTGCATTCTGAGATGTTTTTCTGCTCACCACAGTTGTAAAGAGAGGTTACAGAAGCTTTTCTGTCAACCATTTTCCTCAACAAAGCCTTTCCATCCACAGAACTGCCACTCATTGGATGTTTTTTTGTTTTCACACCATTCAGAGTAAACTCTAGAGACCATTTTGTGTGTAAATCCCAGGAAATCAGTAGGTCCAGAAATACTCACACCAGCCTGTCTGGCACCAACAATTATGACACAGTCAGAGATCATATTTTTTTTTTTCCATTTAGATGTTTGTTGTGAAAATTAACAACCTCCTGACTGGCATGGTATCTGCATATGCAGTGTACTCCTACCGCATCACTGGCTGATTGGATAATTACATGAATCAGCAGGTCTACAGGTGTTCTTCAAGTGCTCAGTCTATGGCTTGACACTAAAATAACATCTTCTATTTAAGGCCCATGTCTGGAGATAAATGTGTATGTTTTTCTTTTTAGTAGTAGTATTTACTGTCTCATACTGATAAAATCAAATGTGAACATGGAGGCAAGTCCATTCACAAAGGGATTTTCTTTCCTTATTTGTTATGATACTCTGTGTCAACTGCAGTCTCACTCAGTTTGGTCTACTCCCTTTATTACAGCCTTAGACTCGAGACTAGAGTATATAGTCCATTCCTGTCAGATACATTTTGGAACTGAATCTGATGTCGGACCCTTGTATTGCAGCTGTAATTGATCAGCTCAGTAGATGTATTGATTTTTGCAGTATTGAGTGTGATGAAGCGTGAATGCAAAATATATGGAAGTGTTGTCTTGTTTTGGAGTCACAGTAGCTTCACATTTAGTTTGTCGGGCTGGCAGTGCCACTGTTATTGTGTCATCAAGAACTGTTGCATTTACACAGTTGGGCACATTAAATATTCAGTGTTATAGGAGTCATTGAAACAGCAGTCACACTTGATTAAATCTATACCCTGTGCATGACACACTTGCACAGGGTATGGACTTGTCTGTGTTTGTCCAGGGAGCATGAAGCTTGGTTTGTCTGCTAGTTAGTTGAGGTTAATAGGATCAACTGGCTTAGGGAAGCATCTCCTCAAGTGTTGATAATCTCTTTGTCCATGTGGTGAGGACCCCTTGCTCTGGGACAGCAGCACTTAAGCACTTGACAAACAACATCCTAATTTGAATAACGAGGCAGATATGAGGACATCTTGTTCCACACTTTGTTTATTTGCTTGGTGATACAGTGATAAAAGCGCAAGGATCAGATAGTGGGATAAAAATGCTTAGTGAAATGGGAAAGAAATAACTTCCCAGAGCAGGTGAGAAACAAATCCAGAGAGGCTTTTAAAACACCTTGTCCCCACACAAACAGGAGCAATGAAGTGGAAAAGAAGCAAAAACTAACAAGAACACAGTGGTGCACTGTTCTTGGCTTTACTGGTAAATTGCTGAGAAGATCTAAGTTCTTTGTGAACACATAGATGTGCATGTAGAACACATGTAAAATTTAGGGATGGGTATCATTAAGGTTTTTAACGATACTGTTTATCGGTCCGGTATTTTAACAGTGCTCTTAGCGATACTTTTCTTTTTCATTTAACGCTACTACTCCACTACCGATAACTCCACTGTTAAGGTTGGGGCTTGTCGATACTGCGGTCTTGATTAACATAGCCCTGGGGCTCATTAAATACCAGGACTCAGTACCCATTCCTAGTAAAATTTGCTTTTTGGGTTAAATTTTCACTCTTATCAACTATTTGTTAAATACCAGTGATTGTCTGGAGAACTCTTTTTATCTCAAGGTGGCAGTGATAAAGTTCAGCACAGGTAGTGTGTGTCATTGCTACCAACTGACCTGAATTTGGCCCTGGCAGCCCACATTACACTGTAGGAAAGTGAGTTAAAAGTCGTGCAAGCACTACACAAAGGCATGTTCAATTCAGTTTTAATGTACTCATTCAGTGTAATTCATACAAATTCAGACCTTATTGCCCCATCAAGGAGGCTGTGTTTGCAGATAGGCAACACTTGTTTTACAAAACTTTTTCTGTGAAATTGCTAACACTGTGCTATTAAACCCTATTTACTGGACATCAGTTCTTTGCTGCCAACAGTGGCTGCACACTGCACTTCTTGTGTATGTTACGGTTTTAAAGCAGGGAAGAGGAGTTGGTTTTCAGGAAAACTGTTGTTATATCTGGGTGTGAAACTAAAGTTTATTTGTAAGAAATGTGGCATTTGATGCATAGGCTTGCATACTCACAGATATCTGATATTCTAGTCTTGTATGGGATGCATTTCCCATACTAGTATCAGTATGGGTACAAGTAAATATATAGTTAGTTTTAAGGTGTGACTCTTATTTTAGTTTTGCTCTGTGTTATGGCCTCTCTGAAAATACTCAGTTATTGTGTATTTTCTAAATCAAATTAATGGGAAATATTCACACTGAAAAACAGATAGTAAGCCAAAATGACAGGCTGCGAAAGCTGCCTCCAAGGTCACCCCCAGCTGTGGCAGGGAGAAATGCATTAAAGTGCAGAGTAATAACAGAACTGGGTGTCCTACACACAGCACTTTTCTGCCTGTGTTTTATAAGTATGAACATGACAACAACATTTTCTTATATTCATACTTTACTGGATAGCTTATAGTAGAGTACACTTAAACATCAGGGCATGCTGTAATTAATTCATGTGCCTTTAATTTACATGAAATACTGCATGATAAATAGGAGGATACATGCCATTGGCCACTATGAATTGTATAATCATTATCCCCCAAATGATTTTATGCTGCTCTGATGTCATCAGAATGTCTTTGAGATAAGTTTAATGTGTTTCGTCCATGCTCTGTGGCTCCATTTGTGTACTGGGCTTTTGATTGTCTATAACATGTCCAAGATGAATCATGTCAAATACAAAATGAATGCACCTATATTTGATGCTTCCATTCCCTGTGTTGTTGTTATTGTTGGTATTGTTGTTGTTGTTGTTGTTTACTGTGTCTGCCTCATTCCACCTCTATCAATGTCAGACTAGAACATATGTAGGGTTATTATACTGCACTTGTCAACCCTGAAAGAATCACGTCTCCAGTGCTGACGACACCTGCAGTTCCTCTGATACATACGGCTGGAGAAAAACAAGTGCCTCCAGAATTTTAGCATCAACTTACCCTCAGAAAATACTAAGAAATCTAACGGTAAAAAGAATGATCAATGTAGCACCCTTAAAAGCTACAAATAAATCATCAAATCTTCTTTGACCCAGGCAGCACATTGTTTTCATTTTAGCATGTCATCACAGATTTTGGATGGTCATAATAATGCAGTTAGCATATATTGTTACATTGAGTAATTCCCTGACTTGAGTGCTCAAAAGTCAAACGGATTGAGGGCAGCTTCCTGGTGCCATTTAAAGTAATCCCTTAAGGCAACATGCATTTTGGTTTCTGTCAGTACGTTAACATGCACAGCTAAGTCCAGCTATGCTCATAGTTCAATTTGGGAGTCTCATCCGAGTTCTGTCCTTGTCCCAGTTTACATGCAACAGGGAAAGTCAAATAACTGACGGTGTCCGCCTCCTCAACATAGGTGGCAGTATCCGTCATTTCAGCGGGTTAATACAGGGCGCCTTAAAAACCTGATATAAATAACTTAGAATTTTCAACTACAGTTCCCGACCAGATGCGGTGGGCCGGGTCCGGGCTGAAAATATGACTCGCATTGTGTCCGTCCACAGGCTTTCTTTTTTTTTTATATATATAAACACATCTTCTTGTTGGGTGCACTGTGTGAAATGCACTGACGCATCAGCGCTTTTTGTTGTTTTTTTTTTTGGGCTGGGTTTAGGCTGGCTTCTGTGCTACACTGTGTGCTATCTCTACTGTTGTGAAGCATGTGCACATGCATTGTCCATTTTCAGTCAGATTCGTGAGCTGTGTCTGCAGAAAGTTCCAGGCTCTCAACTGTGAAGTCATCAATTGCAGACAAAATGTCACACCCTGTTTTATAACACATACAGGTGCTACACTGGCCCACAAAAGCTTTGTTCAGGGCCATGTAGAAAAAGTGGATTTCTCATATGAAAGTTGGACTCATGCTTGGTACTTAATAAAGACAGCTGAAATGTTACCAAATGCTGCATACAGTGCAGTACTATATTACCATAGCTCTGGTTAGGACTGAATATTATGTGAGGAAAATGCGGTAATTTAAAACATGTGTCATGCTTTTAATAGGAATTGGGATGTTTGCACTCCAGCTTCACTTAATAAATATGATCTGATCTGTGATAACAATGATGATGATTTGACTTTTGGTGAGGTCGTCACCAAACAACCATGTTCTCTTGCATCTGGAGAAGATGATTTGTGGGTCCGGGCATCTGTGTATCTGTGTAGGATCACAATGCATCATTTATAAATTGTGTATTCTGACAGCGTGGCAGCTCCTTATGATTTGGATATTGCAATCTGCCATATTGCAATTTCTGGAAATATTAAGATTAATTATTCAGCCCAAGTCCTGGTGCAGTGCATATTTCAGTGTTTGAGGATAGAAGAGTGAACTCTTTACCTTAGATAAGTGAATTTCGGTTTTGGAGGATGTGGCAGTGTGGTCGCTGTGCAGCAGCAAAACCCAAAACAACACATCACCACAAAGGTTGTAGAATTGTTTCTGTCTAAAATCCAAATATGGCAAAATATTTGTTCTTATCAAGGTTAGCTCATCCAAATAGGCATTAGGAAGCAGACACAGCAGATGTTGTGGGTTTGCATTTAGGTTTTGATGTAATGAAAAATTAAATAACCATCCTATGATCACTCAAATGCTCATTTGTCAGTTTGTTAGGTACAACTTGCAAATACTATTGCAGTCGGATACAACAGTGTTGTTGTAATGTTCAGTTTTCATTTAAACTGCGTTAACATTACACACAATCACTGGCAACAATCCTCCGTCCAGTCTTTGATGAGACTTGTTTTCTGTGCTCTGTTTAATCTTTGTGGATTTTCACAGTGAGAAGCTGAATGTTTTTTTTTCCGCTCTTGTCATTCATCTCTTCTAACTGATCTCCACCCATTTACCTTGACTCTTCCTGCGTTTCACTTTACAGCTGAAGCCACCACACCCTTCACTACAACCGCTTATGTAACTACCAGGCCAACTCGCAGTAACTGCTGTTGTTGTTCCTCGGCATACCGTCACATTGTTGGTCATCGTGGTCCTGTTGGTTATGTGCGCATTGATGGGTTACCATCATTTTACTTGCTTTCGTTGATTTAATCAGCTTCCCAACAACATAATTTAACCCAAATTAAATTCAGCTATTATATTTTAGACTCTGCCATTGTAGTGTGTCTCAGTTAAGTTCATTACCATCCTAAATGTGTTAGGAATGACATTTTGTGGCAGCAGAGAAACGGGTGTTTTTTACTGACATGTAGCCTGCCTAGGCAAATCTTGAAGCCTTATTACTGTTTTTGTGTAATTTTGGGTATTTATATAGGATGGCTCAGGACTGTGGTCATCTGAGGCAGCTACCCTATACTTTCTGAAGTTTTTTTTTTTTTCTTTTGGCATGTTGTAAGCTGTGGGTCTTAGGTTCATCCATCCCTTTGACGGGAGGCTAATACTGGAGGGATTTTCCCTAACTCTCAGGATATCACATCCTCCAGCCTTAAGCAGCCCAGTGCAATGACTCTAACCTGCAATAACCTGCAGGTGTAATGATTCACTCTGTCCGCAGCAAGTTAAAAGACGTCCACTGAGAATTCACTTTTGTTTAAAGGCTCGAAAAGCCAATTTTCTTTGTTAGATTCTTTTTCTAAGTGATGGGTGTTCTATGTGAACATACTATTATCTGCCAGTTTTAGAGGAGTTGAAGAGCACTGGGTGTTTCGAATGAGAGATTTCTGTGTTTGGACTGTGCTACTTTCACATACTTGTGTGGGATAGGCTGGGTTGGGAGAAAGGGTTTACGTCATAGTTTACTGTGATCAATCAGAATTTGACAAAAAAAAAAAAAAAATCAGAGTCTGAAGACAGTTGTTAGGTTGTTTAGATGTGTTGCCATGGAGGCACCTCTGTAAATTGCTGGCTATCAAACCACACCCATACAATGCTGCAAGAAGATTCTTTAGAACAGCAAACTTGAGTTTAAAACCACCAAACAGTTACAAATTGATTTGTGATTTGTCATGTGAGAATGTTTCTACTTTTTAACTTCAGTTGTTGCTCATTTATTTTCAGATATTTTATGCCATTGAGAAATATTTTAAATCACATTTTGAGATACTTGGATGAGTGTAACTGAAGGGTATCAGTGTTTTTTATCTAACAGCAAATCCTCCTTTGTGCTTTGTTTTACAGTTACTAGGAGCTGCATTCCTGGGCATAGGCTTGTGGGCATGGGCGGAGAAGGTATGCATAAACACACACACTCAAACACACACTGGTGAAGTACAACATGACTGTCTCAACAGCAAATGTCAAATTCTTCCCCATATTCTGGCTTGAGTAAGCTGTAAGTCCAATTCACAGTAGAGTTTGGATGGAAACAGAGCTTTAAGAGGAGTGGTGTGGAAAAAAATAAAAGCACTGTTCCTGTAACACTTCATAGCACTTAAATTCTTATTACCTGATAATGGTCCTGGTAAAAACTTCTCAGCCACCTTAGGAAATGAACTATGTTGCTGCAGCTCTAGTGTGACATGTAACTTCTCTAGATTTGTTGAGCCTGTGGGCAGCTAATGTTTTTCCAATAGTTGAACAGGAGCTAGAAATGGTTACAGCCAAAATTACCAACTCATTTGACTCACAGCCATTAGGGATTTAATGTCTTGTGTTGTACGACAGTCTCAAAATGAACTGGGCCTCCAAATTTGTTTGGTAACTGGTTACTGTTTATTTTCCACAGTTTATGGGCTACAAGTGTCAGCGGCTGCCATCAACCTCTCCTGTGCAATGTATCATAGCAACATTCAAAACTTCTTCCAATCGAGTTCACAGTCGATTTGCTCATTAATTAGCCAGAAATTGCACCAGTCGGTTCAATAAATGCTGCACCAGTCTGGAAGCATGTACCGATTAGTAACGTCTGGTCATGAACTCCGTGCAAATAGGCCTTGCACTGGAGTACCTTTGTGGAACAGAGTGAATAATTTAAAGGGATTTTGCTGAATGATGAATAGCTGGTACTGGAAAGGCATAATGGTGAGTTTGGGTCTCAGTGACTAAGCTGATTAGTTTCGAATCCGCTGCGTGCAGCCAGACTACATTATTGTTTCAGGGCCTCATGCTTTAATTCAAATGAAGGCAGTTTATTCTGTACCAGTGCCATAAAAATGCAAGAATGTAGTGTTGTCCTGTAGTTGTCCCTTATCTGAATGCAGAGGCGCTTAACTAAAGCAGTTTGAGATTTCAGCATCTTGGGCTTCTACTGCAAGTGTTTGACATGAGAAATATATGTGACAAACAAACAGGATGTCAGAAGTGAGAGCAGGTGCAGACATTTTCTGGTTATACTCTTGTGGGTTTTCTTTGGGTGAGAAATATGATGAGAAAACGGTGCATGAAGTGGAACATTTATTACATATGCATGCCATGAACAGTGCTTGTATTATGCTACACAGTGGCATTAACTCATCTTTTAGTGCCCCTGCTCTTTGGCTTCAAGGTGTTGCAAATACTTGAGAAATGGGTTGTTAGTGCAGTGTAACATGTTTGTCAGTATAATGATGCTGACCAGAGACCGACAGGAAAACATCTTGGACACGCTGTGGCCGCAGGGCTGTGGAGACAGGATATGCAGAGAGGAAGGACAGATGCCTATTTGTGAACGTTTGCAGGAGACCCTGAACTCTACGTCTCCTGATAAAACTTGCTTGCTTTGTAGGCAGGGCAGAGATCTGCCAGAGAGTGAAATTGTGTTGTAGATAAATTGATGGAAAAAAATCCTCTGGGGGTTGTTATTTTATTTAGAAGGCAACACATTTGATATATATCATTCTAATCAAATAACAGTATTGCCTTTTAATAGAGTTTTCCGCTGCATCTCTGAAGAGTGCAACCCCAGTGGCCTCTCGGCTGTCATCAGTTAAATTCTCACTATTTCTCTTTGACATCACACATCCTTTTCAAGGTTAGCTGTGTTTTTGTAGAGTGGGAGATTTTGATGAGGACTTGTAAAGGAGACATTGAGGATTGATTTTGGAAGTATTAAAGTCAGAATTTTAACTATTCTCTTTTGTCCTTCTTCCTCTCCTGCAGGGTGTGCTGTCCAATCTGTCATCCATTACAGATCTAGGAGGGTTCGACCCTGTGTGGCTCTTCATCGTTGTTGGAGGGGTCATGTTCATCCTGGGCTTCGCAGGCTGTATTGGAGCGCTCAGAGAGAACACCTTCCTACTTAAATTTGTAAGCCAGCACCCAGTCTTCCGAGCACAGACACCGTTTTAACCACATCACACGCCTCAGATCTGCAGTTCACACCAGAGGCCGTCACCGTAGCAGGTGTCACTTTGACTTACCAGATCCAAATGCCATGGGCAGTTTGCATGGCACAAAGAGGAGTTAAACCAACTTCTGTTTCATCCAAGAGTGCTGATGAAATACAGATACATTCCTCATAGGCAACAAAATGTTTCCTCTTTATCAAGCAATGTTTTCTTCCCTGGCACCTTTTTGCTTTTGATTTGAAAAAAGCGGAAAATTATCTCACAGCCCAAAGCCGCGACACCACCTTTTTGGGAGGCTTATTTCAGTTCAGCTGTATTGATAACAACATGTGAGTGACAGAGACAAACTTGCCTTGTTCTTGGCTGCGTTTCTGAGTCGCTATTAACTCCAGCCGATGTCCATTAGCAGCAGTAAGTCAGGCGTCAGAGTGAGCAGCTAATGTGGCTTTTGTGCATTTATCATTAGCCCTGTCTCCTCCTACATTTACTGTAAAGGGATGATATAATGGTACCTCTGGCACTGTGGGCTTGTTGCCACACTCACATTCAGCAAATCAGGGCATGTCTTACCGCCAGAACTGAGTAGGGATATTACGTCACAGCAATTCTCCTTTTAATTCTTCTACGAGAAACGCCAGGAAAAATAATGTTGTTCTGATCTTTCACAATGCAGGATTTTTCTTAAGCACACCCAGATTCCCTGATTGAAGTGACTGATTTATTGTTTTCCATCTGTGTGTGTGTGTGTGCGTACGTGCGTGCATGTGTGTCCTGTGCTTTCCAGTTTTCTGTGTTCCTGGGTTTGATCTTCTTCTTGGAGCTGACTGCAGGGATCCTTGCCTTTGTCTTTAAGGACTGGATCAAAGACCAGCTTAACTTTTTCATCAACAATAATGTCAAGGCCTACCGCGATGACATCGACTTGCAGAACCTCATCGACTTTGCCCAGGAATATGTGAGTCCACAGCTACTGACTGACGTCTGAGTCACTGACAGTGAAAAAGTTAGTTTAACAGAGTTAAAAATCTGACAGAGGTCACTGCCCTCTTCAGAAATGTTGTTTGTATGTGTTTATAAACTGATGTTGAATCTGCTTAGTCTTGGGGCAGAGGGGAGAGGGAGTAAGCTGCTGCAGCCATGCAGTGATTCTCATGATTAATGTGATTGTATTTCCTTCAAATGATTATCCGGTTACACCAATTAAACAGTTTAGATAATTGTATCCCATGTGAAAATACTGGGCTCTGTCATGTCGTACTGTAAAGGCGATTAGATCCGCTGTTGTCTCGCCATTACTATCCGTAGTTACTACCCACCCAAGATGACTTGATTCAGGCTCTAAAGAGCTTTTTCAAGATCAGATCAGACAAAATAAATTTGTCCGTTAGCCACTTTGGGCTGTTTAATCTCCTGTGGTTGCCACCGTCCCAGTGGTCATGCTGTGGAGCTCACGGGCCCGACGACTGGAACCTCAACATCTACTTCAACTGCACTGAGCTGAACCCCAGCAGGGAGCGCTGCGGAGTGCCATTTTCCTGTTGTATCAAAGACCCTGCCGTGAGTCACTCAACAACTATTAACACTTTGATGAATTGTGCATAATTAGTTACCAGGATTTTAATTAATTTCCTCAGAGTAATGCAGTTTTAACATTTATTAGTTTTTGAGCTTTTTGTCATAGATTGTACTTTACTACTACTTAATTAGTAAAGAATAAAAAATAATTCATCTCTAGACAGAGGATTTTAATCTTTTTTTATTAACTCTTCTAAAATCTCACCTGAACCTCACATTTTTACATGTTTTGTTTTTACAGGAGGATGTCATCAACACACAGTGTGGTTATGATGTTCGGCTGCAAGGGGTTAGTATCAACAATCAATACTGTGTACTCAGTCCCCTATTTATTTTACTTTATTCTAACCAGACCTTCTCCTTCTTACTACAGTCAGTGACAGTCAGTGACAGTCAGTAGCAGTCAGGAAGCATGATTGGCAGCCAGCACCAGCCTTCCTGGTTAAATTGATGCAAGGCCTCTGAGTGGAATTACTCCTGAGGGCGAGTTGATTGACAAGCTGTGAGCCTGTTTGACTGAAACGATCTAAGCAGTTACTCAGGACGCAGCAGCAGTTGGATGCATTTGTATTGAGCTTGATTCTTTGTCCAATAACCAAATTTACCACAGCCCAGTTCCATTTTCAATGGATTAATATTTGAAGTAAAGATCTTTAAATGGAACTAAATCCAACCAAAAATTTAGATTTTATAGCATCTTAATTTTAAGATCTCCATATGGAAAATGCTGTTCAAACATACAAAGTAAGACAGCAGACACGGAGAATGTTAAGGGTTAAAAAGCACACAGGCCCCTCTGCATGCTTTTTGCCTTAATAACAGATTGTTCTTCTAACGGGGATAATTAGGCTCCAGTTATAGCCTAGAGAGCAGCCTTACTACACTCTGTAATTGGCAACTCAGTGGGTTATGCCAGTCCGTTCCCTTTTCCTGTGTGTGTGGGTGTGGTGGTTACAACTCGCTGCACTGCAGTCAGAAAGATTTCTGTTGCTAGGCACACTGCAATACAGTGAGGCACCTGCCACTGCATTGGTATGAATTTTCTCTCTGAGCTCTTGTGTTAACGGACCGGTCATTGACATTTTATTGAAACGATCAGTGATGTGCACTAAGTTCCTGTGCAGCTCTTTTATGGAGTGCAGGCAGAGAAAGAGGGCGAGCAGGAGATATGAGGAAGACAGCCGCACAACAAAGGCACAGGGCTAGAATAGCTTCTGAGGAAGTTCACAGCCAGAACAACATTGTGTTTCCTGCTTTTTTATTGGCTGCCAAGGGACTTCCTTCACCTCCCATTGGTTAAAAGATAGCTTTCAGGTTTTTGTAAGAGAACAAAGGGTTTGCCTGGTTGACTTGTCTTGAAGAGTAACAAAGAGAG
This sequence comes from Selene dorsalis, assembly GCA_900303245.1. Taxonomy (NCBI): domain Eukaryota; kingdom Metazoa; phylum Chordata; class Actinopteri; order Carangiformes; family Carangidae; genus Selene; species Selene dorsalis. Next base: position 93,777 of record OMNW01009238.1, read on the forward strand.
CATTGTATATAGCCTTGTTCACACCCGTTCTTATCCCCCTCTTATCAATGTCTCTGCAGCTCTAAATTACACCTTTTTATTTCCATCTCTGAATGGACAAAATACATCATCGACTGAATCTGACAACGCAAACAGCCATCTGTCCGGTAACAGGAAACAGCTTCTGCCTGTTTGTTCAGGCCAGACAGGGTCCACAGAGAAGCTGAAAACACTGCCTTGATATCCCCCATTATTTCCAGACACTGACATGTTGTGAGCCAAGAGTGACTCGGCTATCACTCACTACTCATGCCTTCCTCAGCAATGAACGAGTCAGTGGGCAAAATGTTATGTGTTGTTTTGTCAGGCATTAGTCACACGTCACGGTTTGTTTAGATTAGGCCAAGTGACGGTGCCCTCTCTGTGAGCTGCTCAGTTTAAAAGAACATATATTCACCTACACTTTAACAGTTGTTACTGCCTCTAATCTATTATGTGTTTTGTTCTGACAAGGAAGCGGCTCGTCAGAGATACATCCATACCAAGGGCTGTGTGGGACAGTTTGAGAGGTGGCTTCAGGATAACCTGATCATTGTAGCTGGAATCTTTGTTGGTATTGCACTTTTACAGGTAAGGAATCCTTGTTTGAATGGTATTTTCCTTGAAAACATTTACATGAGAAAATATTGTGCATTTGAAAGTAAATGTTTACTTAAAACAAATGAGGTGGATGGTTTGTGATTTTGTGTTGTCGCTGCCATCTAGTTGTGAGAACATGCAACATCAGTCAAACCCCTGCAATACAGCAATCCATTTTTTTTTTTTTTTTCCTTTCCCATAATACATCATATTCTGACCTCACTTTATGTAATCATCAGTTATCATCTAATGTCCTGCTTGGCTTTCTCTGCAGATTTTTGGTATCTGCCTCGCTCAGAACCTGGTCAGTGACGTCAAAGCTGTCAAAGCCAACTGGTGACAGCAGAGGTGAAGTGGGGGAGTCGTGCCCCTCACAGCCACACCAGGTCAACACAGCACACAAACGGTCCCATCCAGCTGAGGACGGAGAGCCATGAACATTCAACACAGTCCACTTTACCACTGAACTAGGCAGCACATACACTCCCTCACACTTGCAGACAAGCAGACACGAAGAGTTTACTTCCCTGTTTTTCAGTGGCACCTAAGTGGGGTGGAGGAAATGTCCCACGCAAACCAAACAGTCAACATTTTGTTTACCACTCAGCTGGGATTTTAACCCAAATATACAGAGGACGGCCCAGCCTACTTCCAGATAGGTTCTTTTTTTTCTGTTTCCTCTGATTTTGTTCTTTGGACAAGTGTATTTATAGGGCAGAGTTGCACAAGGACACCTGTCAGCTGGGAGAATGGGGGTCATGGATGCAAAAAAAAACACACACAAAGGATAAGGGACGGCAAGTCTCATCTTTTAGGTCAAGTGTTACTTTGTCACAAAGCTGTGTCCCACTCAGTGAGGGGTTAAAGATCTCCTCTAAAAAAAAACTGCCTGTTTTTAACATGCTCGTCCCCACTTCCTGCTGTAGGGGACGGTGGGCGGCTGGCCGGCCGGCCAACAAACACATGGATTCCTCTGCGTGTCATTTTCCTCCATTGTGTCCTTCTATGACCACTGAAAAGACTCTGAACACTGGCCGGTCATGTCTGCAACTTCAAACCATTTCAGGAGATTTGAAATCTAACTCAAAATGTAAAGAAAGTGCCATTAATTTCCAGCGATATTTTTGTCTCCTTCCTGTTCTTTACATGGAGTTCTCTGCACCCTGCCCCACAGTACCTCAGGGCCTGGCTGAAAATATATGTTTTCTGTCACTAGTTAAAAGCATATCTATTTTTTCTCCATCCATGTCTGTTGTACTTGGATAAATATCCATGCCTGTTTAACTCATGCAGAAAAACACTGACATTTCCTCGAAAGTCACCCTGTTTGCCCTGCAGTAATTGTATTATCTGTTGATTTACTGAAGGATATTGGATTGTCTTATATATAGAGTGGCCTGGTGTGTGGGTAGGATTGTAGGTCTATGTTAGAGCGGGAAAAGGGTTTAATGATAGAGTTTGTCTTATATCTCTGAGCATCCCTCAAGCACATGGGATTGCTGGTTTGGGGCCTTTTTACTTGACCTATGTTACCATATTTGTCTTACACTTATATTTTGTCCTCTGTAATATGAAAAGCCTTGTGTTTTTTCTTAAAGATGTCTTTTATTCCTCCTTTTATTTCCTCCTCCTGTCCTTTCATAGACACATTTTTATCTCCTTGGTTCACCTGCTTTACGTCTGACCCATCGTTCAGTGAAATATGTCCCTCTTGTTGATATTGTTAGCAGTCCTAATGGAAACCAAATAATATCAGCCGGCCACAAACTAACTGCCAACATTTTATCTGGCTACAATTCAGATTTTATTAGGAATGCCAACAATAACAAAAAGTGTTTCTAAAATGTGAATTTATGTCCCTTTATCTGGAAAGTGCCAGTTGAAAGGAGAAGTCAAACAAAAATGACAAATGTTATAGCATTGCTTTTATCTATAGTTCAATGTCTTTTTCTTTTTCTTTCTTTTTTTTTGGTGACTGTTTTTAATAGTTAATACATGCCATTTTGATATTAGCTATGGTCTCAATATAACATGAATGCTGCTTTAACTTTGACTAGATTAATTGATATGTAGTGCAGTAACCAAGTTTCACATCATGGCATTTCAACGATCTGCCATGTTGTTATTGTTTCAGGCTGAGGAGATATTCTCAAGTTTACACTTTGTACTCGGCTTGTGTTGCCCTTTGTTGTTCATTTTAAGAAAAAAAACAAAATCAGAACTCTTCAAGTTGTCCTCCAAGCTTCTCATCTTGTCTGTGATCCTCACAGAATGTAGTTCTAAGAGAGTTCACTCCATTTTACACATTTTTCTTAACTTTTAATCACTGCGGTTATTTCGTGTTGAAGCAGTGTCATTCACATACACAGCACAGGCAGGGTTTACTTCACACACACACAGACACAGACACCAAAAACACGTTTTGAATTGCAATGCACAAGCTGGAAGATGAGTAGCATTAATATTCTGTGAACAGTACAGCAAAACTTTTCCTGCTTCACTGAGTCCTGTATGTAGAATATATATCAGAGTTCATCCAGCAGCAGCACCTCCTGATCGCCTGCTGTGCGTCCATTAAGTGTCTGCTTTTTCCCCTCATCCTGTTTTTCTGAATGTGTGTGGGGGCGTCTTTGATTTCACTGACTGTTGTAAGTCAGTCTGTCCCACACCAGTCTAGAAAATCAGGATGTGTTTATTTTCCCCCTGTACATCTAAATTGTTTTGGGGGGAAAAACGGACGTAACGGTTAACATGTGATGACAAATAGTTCAACAAACCTTTGAAGGGTGCTTGTATTTTTTTTTTCTTTCTTTTTTTAAATCACCATAATTACAAGTGTTTGCTCAGGGTCTTAACCATCCCTTCCCCTCATGAATACAAACCTCTGCTTATGCATGCAAGGAGATTCTATGTTGTACATGTACATGATAAAATAGAGGGGCTGCTGCCTTTTTGAGTGATGCCGAGGATGTGGCTGAAGGCAGATGAAGGCCATGGGTGTCAGTTCTGCTGCAGTACGGAGCTGCAGCTCTTAAACAAAAAGCACTCCCGCTCTCTCTCTGCAGACACCGTCGTGTCTGGATGGATCAGCCAATAATCAGACAGTCACCTTGGTAATGAGGACTATAGTGCCATAATACTCTGTCGTAGGGGCATGGCAGGACTTTAATATGCAGATTCAAGAAAGGTGACTCACTGCAGTATGTTTGTGTTTAACAGCTTTGGGTAGTTCTGGTTTTGTGTTCCTTTAATGCAGGGGAAGGGGGGAGGGAGAGAATAATGCTAATTATGCTTTGTCCTTTATCATAACGGCCTTGCATCATGAAACACCCTCTTAATTTCTCTGCTATCCCTCTGGGCAGTTAAATCATTCCTGAGGAGGAGCCTAATGCATACCATGAATGTATAAGTCTGTATCAGCATGGACCTACCGCTCCACGCTCAGTTAGAAATCATCCTTACCCTTATGCAGCACAATGCACAACACAAATTAAGTATAGGAATGTGAACAAAGAGTTGTCCTTATGTTTTAGATATTCTCCTCATTTTTAAATTTAGTTTTTAGTGAGCATGAAAGTAAATGAGCATTCCATTTTTTCTCTTTCCAGTGTGTGTGCAGACCCATGTGGACATTTTATATGCAATTTAAAGCATTTTAATCACCAGAAGCAACCAGTTAAACAATGGTTTGGTTTTTAATGTCTTTTAAGCAGCTGTAAATGATGATTCTGAATATCACAGAAAATCATCATTTCTACATTTTGATAATCTCATCAGTGTAAAATGTCTTTGGATACATATGCGCTAATGAATGATTTTTCCTTTATCCGTGTAATACAAATTGTCTGTCCCTGTGACTCTGCTAGTCTGTCCTATGATCCTTTTGAAAGCTTTGAAGTCTGCTAATGTCTCGAGGCGTTTCTGTTGATATTTCTTACAAAGGTGAGCAGCACATCAGACATTCACAAATCATACCTCATCTTGTGCAGACTCTGGTCACAACAGAGCACAAAGAAGAAGCATTACTGACTTGTTGGTGAGCATATTAACAGTAATGCCATATCTCAGTGGTTGGTTCTGACATTTCCATCCTAGCTCATGGCATTTGATCAAGACAACTTGTTG
>OMNW01009240.1:0-21624 GCA_900303245.1 Selene dorsalis
CTAGACTTTGTGTGTGTTCTATGTGCGTATGTGTGTGTGTTCTGTGTGTGTGTGTGTGTGCGCGTGAGTGTGTGTGTGTGCCTTTAAAACAACAAGAAAAATAGACATTCCCTTTTATTTGGGCTTTAATAAATGATCTGATTTATTGGTTCATCGTTGTTGTCCCACAAATATATAAATCTTACTTAGAATGTGACAGCTTATTTTCTATTTCACTGGCTTTCTCACATTGCTGGATTTTGGCGCGGCCATTTCTCTTTCATTTTATATTTTTCTGTCTCTGATTTTGTTTCTTTTTCTGTCCCTAATTTCTGTCTCCCTGATGACCTGCCCTCTTCTTCTCCCTTCTTCTCCTCTTCCTTTCCATGTCCATGTCCTCTCCATCATAGAGGAATATAAACTACAACCTATATACTTCCACCCTCACCCCACCTCCGTCTCTCTTCATTTCCACATTCCACCTCACGTATCCATCCTTCGTTTCCTCTCCTCCTCCTCCTGCTCCTCCTCTCTGGCCATTTTTAGACAGAAAATCCCATCCCCTCCCACTGCACATCTCTGCAAGTGCCTGAATGTGTACATGCGTGTGTGTTGTAAGAGATAGTAACAGGGCCACACACTCGCATACACACACACAAACACACACAGAGGCACAACAGCAGAGCAATATGCCACCACTTACCTCCTCAGACCTCATACTGTAACTTCCTAAACAGAGCGACTGTGACAGATGTGATACCTCCAGCGGCACTGCAACCGCTATAGTAAATAAATATTTGCATCGTATAATCCGATTTTTTGGAAACGTGGAGGAGGAAGGCAGTGATACCAATTGTCCACCAGAATAATTGGTTTTACACAGTGGTTGCTCAGTGGTAGAAGGAAAACTATTATACATTTCTGGGCAAATCAAGGCAGAGAGTGGATAAATGACTGAAAATGTGACTTGATCAGATCCGTAAAACTGAGTTCTGATGTTTTGTCAGTTTTTCTTATAAAACAAATTCGCTCTGCTATTATTCAGGTCACTGGGTTTGTTTACTTTGTGTGAGACAGAAGGTGTATGTGTTTCGCTTTTTATTTACTCCTCATCCCCCCTTCCTCTCTCTGTAAGGTGAGTAGTTTGGGTTGAGCTGCGGTGGGTCATTGAAGCCCAGCATAGGTATTTTTTTCCTGCTGACACTACAAATGACAGAATTTCTTTCACTTTATCAGCATAAAACCATAAATTAGGCTGTGTGTGACTTCTGTTTAATGTTCCACCACACTGACTGATCTGTTAACTGATCAGAGGTGATCATATGTAACATGTCTACATCAATCCATACCAAACAAAGATTTGCATGGTTTCACAGATTTCCCAACACAGGCTCATCAGAGCCTATTTCAGGGTGTGAGGATGCACAACAAAACAACTACACATTTATTGGCTGAGTTTGTCTCTGTGGAACAATAGCAAAAGAACAGAGTCCATAGCCGACTCAGAGACAGACAGCAGGTGCTTTGAGTAAATCTACAACATGAATGCAGAACAAAAGCACTTGGAAGAACACAGTGTTTTACAAAGTGGAGCCTGGCAGGTATGAGAGTCCTGCCATATCTGAGTAATTAGCCTACTATGCTACTAAGTGCTGCTAATAGCAAATGGTTATATTCATTGAAGAGATATATAGTTTCATTGAGCTAAAGGTACTTTGAAGAACGTAATATCCACAGTAAATCTATGTAGAAAATTCATATGACACCGAACTACCACTGATGCTAACAAGTGGTATTTCATTGGTAATACAAAGTAAAGACGGCCATCTGTATTTCTACTGGCCTCACTCCCGACTGCTAAGCGCACACCCGAGTCCAACCCAAATCAATCTGGCCGCACAATTAGGGAGCACAGAATGGGCCATAATTAGAAAAAGATTAACTGAAATGCATAGCAAACAAACCAGGACTTCACAGAATGAGAAAATGTAGAGTGTGAGCTCTTTGTCCCGTGGAGTGATAAATGTTCAAGTTGAACTGGATGTGGTACAGACATCTGCTCCAGATTCAGAGGGAGAGTGTGACCTCTGAGTCTTTTTTCAGATCTCTGCATGTGCAACAAGCAGCTGGTGACTGAAATTAGATGGAGAAAAAAAAGATTTTTAGAGGAGACATCGCTGTTTTTTCCACAAAACAAGAAAAAACTGTGTATTTATACTGATCTTCTTGATCTTAGCTATTTTATCCACTTATTTATGTACTTGTAAATATATAATACATATATTATATACTTATATTGCTCTTGGGTCTTGTCATCTTTTACAGTACTGTCATGAATGCAAGTTGCAATTTGAGCCCCAGTCGTGGACAGCAGTACATGTGCATCATTTGACAAGCTGAAGCCAACTTATTTGGGAAAGACATGACTTTGCATCGTGTCTTTTCTCTGAGCTCTCAACAACAAGTAAAGAGCCAGTCCGAGATTTACCCTTGTCTGCCTCTGCCATGACAAACATACTGAGACTGTGAGCTAGTTAGTTTCTTATAGCAAGGTGCTGGGCAAGCAACGTTACAAAGTTAGATACTGCAGTACCAAGCAAGCCAAGCTGGTTGCCCTGGTATAGTGTGTTGTGTCCTCAGTTATCTCAGTGTTTTAGGTTTTGCCAACTTTTCCATACCTTCTTGTCCAGGTGAGGTGAATTTGTGTTTGCAGGTGTCCTTTTGTCCATCCATCAATCCCTCCATCAAGTCATCATCTTGTCTAGACAAGGTCCATGTATCACTTAGCCCTGAGCTGTCAGGCCTTTCCCATAAACCACTGCAGCTTTGAAGATTAATGGCTCTCTTAATCTCACACTTGGAGACTGCTAATAGCAGGACCTGCAGACAGACAGACCTCTCTCACAATCCTGAGGAAATGAAATTCTCATTTGTTTTGGGTGTGTTGTCACATGTCATCTTCTGCTGTATAAGACAGCATGTAAAGTTTTAGGCATCTTTTGTCTCTGCTCATATCTTCACATCTGTTTCACACACATCACACACATGTATTTTTTTATGTTATTCTGTGAATTTGTATTCAACTGTTTTGCACACTTATCACACTGGTTTTCCTAACTAATGTGCTGTAAGTCCTGGTCTACAAAGTTTACCACCAATTTACTGTTGCGAGAAGGTCAAAGTAAAGGTCTTTCTGTTTTCCCTCCAGTTAATAAGAAAACTAATCAGTGAATCTATCTGTCATCTGTTGGACACATCTGTTGAGCACATTGACCTCAGATCAGGACAAAAAACAAACTAAATTTTTTTTTTTTAATTATGAACAAATCTGGTGAAAATGTCAGATATACTTGTGATGGGAGGGAACCCTTTACAATGCACTGAGGAAATGAACGAATGATCCTCAACCTGCTCGCAACAGCTACTAGCAAGGTGCCTTCTGGCAACACACTGAGCTCTCATCTGTTTTGGAGGCAGTGGGAGGAGACAACTGATCGTGTAGCACATGAAGATAATGTTGCTGCATCTTTCAGGAACACAGCATAATGTATTTCTGAAATAATGTAATTTTCACCTACAAAAAAATGTATGTTACTCTCTTTATTATCTTTGAGACACATTAGCTGTGTAGCTCTATAGGGACAGTAATGTCTATGGTATGTTGGTGTCTGGTAGATGAATTTCCTTGACATTCACAACACCCTCAGCTGTACTTTTCATTGTTAAGTATGGTGGCCCTGAGAGCTCAACACACAGCACTTTAACAAATGCAAAGATACAACACAGCACCGTGGGTTGGACTTGAACCTAGCTGCTGTTGTTACAATTACACCGTTGACCTTCAATCGACAAAACGTTAGCATGCTAACCTTAAACAGCCGCAGGTGTAGAGTAGACTCTGAGATTAGTTTCATTACTAGACATTACGCCCCGAGAATAATTTGGTTGAGAAAGTCAAAAAGGAGATTTCATATTGTATCTCCATTTTGATTTGCTGCATTAAAAAAAAACTAACAAACTGATGTTTTGATCTATCCACAGAAGAAGAAAATGACCTTAAGACCTTTTTGGAGGAGATCAGATGAGGCAGCAACAGATGTTTGTGATATAAATAGAAAACTAATATGATGAGTTGCAGCAATCAGCTGCAGCCCCTGTGGAGCAATACACTGGTGCAGTTACTAACAGAAATATAACTTTTGACTTAAGTAATGAGGCTATAGATTTGCAGAGGAGTTGCCTGGCACTGTTAACACTGTTAATGAAGGTAAAAACATAAAATAAAAAAAGGTGAGTACCTGTGTACAACCAGGTCCCTCTTGGATATCCCTATGAATAATAATGTCCTCTCAGTCATTCTGCAGTAATTACATAAATGAATGCTTATTAGCCACTTCCTAGTTTATGAGTGTACGTGCAGTGAGCTCATTAAATCTCCCATAAGGAGTTTATGGGGGAAGGGCTGTCACTTAATGGTGGAATAAGGGCCTATTAAGTGTGTTTATAATGCTTTGTGGATTATATTCATTGTTATAAAGTATAATCTGTCCCAAAGTGTATGAGCATCAATTACCAAGACATAAATGAGAATGATCATTTTGTCATTTCAGGTTGCTCTCTCTCTCTGTTTTCTGCCTGAGCGAGCTCAGTTGACAGTCAATTAAAGTGCAGACACGCTGCATTGTATGTGTCCTCGTGCTACAGAGAGCTGAGGAGACAGAACCTCATTCTCCTCATTGTGTCAGGTACTTATTCAAACAAGAAGGCATATACACCATGTATCTCTCCTCGCCTGCCATTCAAATGCACCTTGATGAGTTGTTTTACATTTTTCCAGGGGTTTGATTTTCAGCTATGATTCTCGGGGCTTTGCTGCGCTACTCAGTCATGTTGGCTCAGCTGCCTTATCAAATGTCTGAAAATCACTTTTTAAGACAAGATGACAGCTCTGCCTCTCTGTTGTCACATATGGAGAGGGAGAGAGATTCCTGAATCATTTGTCACATTTTGCTGTGTTCAGGTTTGTGAATCCTCTCAGTGGGTTGCCGAGGAGATTCTCAGGTTTGTGCGTCTTCCTTGCTGAAATGTGTCCTTCAGCCAAAGTTTGCAGTTATGTTATTTTCCATCCTCTATTAATCATCACAAATGAGATTGCAAAAGCAAACCACCTCAGCTGTAGTCTTTCAGGTTTTGCAGAATGTAATCTGTATTTCATCCTACACCATTGTGATTTGATATTTGTCCAGAAGGGCTAGAAAATAATGATGTATTCAAAAGAATGTGAAGATAAAGAGAACATGAATGACTATGAATATAAGAAAGAAGGGAAAAAAAAGATTTTAGTAATTGACAACTGGAAAAGTGTTGAGTGTAAAGTAACAAATAAGTGTTTCCAGCTGCACTACAATCATGCTCACTCAGAAATATAATTTACAATATGATAAATGACTCAGAAATTTATGCCAATGCATACTGAATGTTTCAGTAAGGGGAAATGACTCTGATCTGATGTTTCATGGTTATAAAATGACTTTGCGTTCTAATCTGAGCTCAGGATGATGCCACCATGTGAAATATTTTATTATAAGAGATCACTATCTCTGTCTTTACAAGGTCTGATTGATCATAAAAGAGGTAATTTAAGAATGACAGGTCTTATAATGTCCAATCTTCCACTCAAGACAGTATCAATGTGGAAACAAAATGTTGTGTTACAGCCTCTTCAGGCTTGGTAGGAGGGAAGACAGAGAGAAACTCAGAGTTTGTTGAAGAAAACCTGTCAACAAGTTTGTTGGCCGCTCCCCACCTTTGAAGTAGTGGTCAAGTTCACTGTCTGTCCTCTCCTAAGTCATTTGTATTCATTTAGTCCATAAGGGTCCACCAATTAAAAACAATCAAATGGGTTTTACATGAATGTAAAACTACATTCCTGTATCGGTTGATTCATTTTCTAAACAAACACATGTGGGTGGCTGTAATGTCATAGAACCATAAAACCACACCTGACATCAGTAAGGCAATCCTGGGTTGGTGTTTGTGTGCGGATCACTGAGTTTGCATGTTTTCACTGTTGACACTGGACTGAACAATATCCAGTGCTGCTGGACCATCAGGTCTTCAAGTTTAAACCCTTTTGAAACAATAATGAGATTATTGAGTTGGTGGTAGCCCATGAAACATCAGATCATTTCATGATCACTGCCATATTGTGTTTATACTGCATGTCAGAGAACAAACTGAAATAAATGTTATAGCTTGTTTTTATTTATCAGAATTTGACACAAGCTTCAGTTCTGAGCTCTCAATGATATGTGGAGTTTTGTGCTTTAAAGTCATAAATGCAGCTATTTCGACTTATTACACTGTGGTCTGCCAGGGGAGTAGCCTGAGGGTGGCCAACACTAACAGACTCAATAAAACTGACTCAGAAAGCTGGCTAGAAGTCCTGGGGAAGGAGCTGGACCCTCTGCGTGTAGTCACAGGGAGGAGGATGTTGTCAGAAATCCTCTCCATCATGGACAACATCTCGCACCCTTTTACACAGCGCTCTGGTTAGCCAGAGGAGCAAGTTCAGCCTGAGACTTAGCCAGTGCTACACCATGGGACGTTTGTTAGTCCTGTGACCATCCAGTTATACATGTCCTGTTCTTTCTACACATCTCCATCAGTGCTCAGGTCTTAAACTACTTTTTATTTATCCACATCTTATCAGTTTACCATTGCATGTTGCATAGACACACTACACACCCAGAGTGTTTCAATATTTCCTTTTTTTTTTGTTCTTCCTGTTTAGTTGATCTGCCACACCACACAGACATGGAGTCTATGGGACAGTCCATCCTGGGCCCGTGTCACAGATCCAGGAGGACTAAAGGCCATCTGCAAGTGTGTCTGATGCATGCAGTGTGATAGCAGGACTGTCACCAGTGTTATCTCCCCTGAGCGCCATTTAGAAAGCACAAAGGTGACAAACTGTTGGGGAGAGAGCACAGAGCAGACGGACAGGTTCTCATGTCTGTCCTCTGTAGATCTACCAGACTCTACACAGTGTGTAAAGACACAGAAAAAGAAGAGTAAGGACACTGAGGATGAAAGAAGTGACAGCAACACTCCTTCCCCACTGAAAAAAAACCCCCGTGTGTGATTCTTTGATTGTGAACGTGTCTGACCATCTTTGCACCCTCCATCTGGCAGGTTAACAAAACTATTATATTTCGTAGGTGTTAGAAATTACAGAGGAGCCTGCGGGATTTCACACACGTCTCCACAACAAATAAGGTTGATTGTGTTTTCTGGTGTTAGAAATGCATTTAGCTTTATTTAACATCGCTGACTCCTCATCACTTCAGATCAAGCTTAAGTAGATTGCCGCCTGAGTGAGGGATGAGAATCACAACAGGGGACATCGAGTGGGAGCTTTAACACCACATCTCCATCAGTGACAGCCAGGAGGAGTAGGAAGAAGAGACTGACAGAAGAGGAAGAAGGAGAAGACAGAAACAACCAGAGTGAGAAGCCAGTGCTGAGGAGCCTGCACTGCTCTGCTAGCTAACTGGACAGGAGTGATAAACACTGTTGTGGGTGTGAAGCATGGAAACCTTTGACCTGAGATGTACTTACTTTTAAATGAAGATAAACTTTGCTCTGGAGCGACAATGAACAGAATAGTGAGCAGTCCTTCACCGCAATGTGCTGATGGTGTTGTAGCTCCATTGATATAATAATACAGTATGATCAATGTTGACGTGAATGTGTGATAAAGTAAAGTTAACGCTCCTGTAAGTGCCAGCTGTCAGTTAAATATACTGTCATCATGGTGTATAGCAAGGTTTGTACTGCCTCTGAAATGTTGTCTCAAATATTACAAACACATCAAAGTATCAACTGGCTCCTCTCTTATCGGCTGTTTGTCTTGGAGAGGAGAGGAGAGGAGAGGAGAGGAGGGAGCACTCTCTCATTAAAAAAGATAAACACAGTTATTTGATGCTACTATCAGAAATATTGATCAGTGGTTCTTCTGTTTATTCCATCAAAGTTATTAGTTATACATAGTTTTTTTTTTAGCTGTAGCTGCCATTAATCTTCAAGGGACACTGAAGAGAGATCATTTATTCAGATTATTTCTAATAATCAGAATTCATAGTGATCAAATGTTTGTATGGTTACTGAAGCTGTTTGTGAACTTTGTCTCCACTCATTTGTCACTTGACTACGAGGAGAAGAGAGGGTTAGAGACGAGGTGACCATGCACTGTGAAGAGAAGTGTCCATTTATTCTGATGTTATCAGAGTTTCAGCTCATCACTTGCCCCTTGTGTTTAGCACATTACTACAGAGCCTCTCTGGTGACATTGGATGAGAAAAAAAAATCATTATATTCTTATATATTAATTTTTTTTGAAGATGTTCGTTTTTTTCAAACAAATCTTCCTTTATGCACAAATTCCATTCGTTAAGCACTTGTTGTACATTCACCTGTAGCCTTGTAGTCAGCCTTGTGATTACTGAAGTCATCATCCTTCATTTTCTCTTTATGTATCCTTTGTCTTTGTCAGGGAGGAGAGAGAAGACAGCGCGCGCTTCTAACCTTCTTATTGATATAAGAACATATACATCTGCTACATATGCTATGCTGTCAGTGTTTTTCTCTCTGCATCTTTGCTGAGGTTTTATTTGATTTAGAATCATTAAGTTGTTGTGAAAAGAAAACACCAGGGATTTGTGAACGCCTTCATTTTTTTTAAAAAGAGAGATTGCCTCTTCATTTATCAGAGTTAGTTTCCCAATCAACATTTAATCTGTTCACCAGGTTGTTGAGGTCATTATTGCCTTATATTCTCTCCTATTTGTCTTTATCTGTCTCCAGCGAGGACAATCAGCTCTAGCTGTCTCCTGAAGACCATCTTGTCTGTTATCATACACATCCAGCTGGGATGTGCTCATCAGCTGACAGGTCAAAAGGCTTTGATAAATTACTCCAGTTTCTCGTCTTCAGTTCAACCACATGATGAATTTAAAAAGAAGTATGAAAAAAGTAGCACGAGCCAATGCTTCTAATAACTCGAATCATTTCATCTACTGAGGACAATATTCAACACAGAAATCATCATGTGTTATTTAACTTTAAATTTATATTTTACCCCGACACACTGACAGTGTTTATTGTGTTGTTTATATGACCACAGCCATTACACACTTCAAATCCCATGCATTAAGTATCTTCTCATGTAACTCTGTCTGTTGTTCACTCCCTTATCAGAGAGTTACATCTGATGGAGTTGTTATGAACACCTGCAGTAAGCATGAGGGGTGAAAGCCAGACACTATCTCAAAAACACAGTCATGAAAACTTTGCAGTTGCTTCGTGAAGTGTTTCCGTCTGTGGAGAGAAAATTGCTGTCCGACCACCTGAAGACGACCATCTGTGTTCTGTGTAGTGTGAAGCAAGTAAATGAGAAACTTTCAGTTTAGTGTGTCAAATTAAATCAGTGAGAAGATTGATGATCGTTGTAGCTTGAGATACGACTAAATTAACATCTACAACTACAGGGGATGTTTTGAGATGCTGGCCCGGTGTCCAAAACCGGGGACGTACGATGTAAACTGACTAAGAGATGCTGGAATAGGAAGCTTGGCAAGCAGAGCGACAGTAATTTATGAGGGTGACGTTTAGAAAATGATCAATTCAGTTAGAAAACGTAACTTCTCTGATAAATTGGGTTCAGCCTTATAGCTTGGCACAAAGATTCCTTCCAGAGCATCTTCTCCTGATGGATGATGGGAAAAAAAAACACTTGCTAACAAGAGTCTGCCAAATTAGTGTAATGTAATAGTAATTTAAGACCGTTTTAAGGTGTCGGAGGTGGGATACTACAACATTAAGTGGACAAGATCCGATATTTAATGAGGAAAAACGTGATCAAGTTTATCATGTGCTTTTCTGAGTATGTGTGTCTGAGTTTCACTGATGGATCTGTAAATTTCTCAAAAGTTCAGAATGTGCTCGAGGCTCGCCGTCTCACGCCGAGCGTCATCAGACTGGCAGTTTCTCACTCGAACACAGGGCAAAGGACAGAGAACACGAGTGGCACAATGATATGTTTATTGAGAGGCTTTGGATAATAGAAAAGGTGGTGGCTGCTGCTGGAATGTCACAACCATCGACAAAAAACATGGACGTGAACTCCCTAATCTAGACACACACACACACTCACACACACACTCTCACACACTCACACACTCACACACACACACACAAATACATATACGCACACATCCTCATCTCCATTCCCATCACTCCAAGGAGAAGAAAAAACTCACAGCAATGCACAGGACAAGACGGTATCACGGTTTCTACAAGCTCATTTCTACATGAAAAATTCACAGTTACACATATATGAGGGAGATTTTCTTCATAGGCACAGCAAAAGCAATAAAATGTGTTATCTCTACAACAACAAAATAATGATAAAAATAAAAACATTTTGCACATTTCATGAATCCTCGGGTGCCCGGGTGGACTGAATGTTTACCCTGGAGGTGGGAACAGCCTCTATTCGCAGACCGCAGGGACTCGAGCGAAAGGTCGCACTCAAACTAGAGGAGAGAATGGTATTCAGCTATATGCATTAGCCTAAAGGTGAGAGGTCAGGAAATGTCTGCCTGTGTTTTCCTCTTAGCTGGTCCTGCCACCAGTGTAAGGATTCAGTCCATCTGGTTACCCCCTGTATATATCTTTATATTATCTCTTCCTATACATATACACATTTAGGATTTGCAAACTTGGGACCAGAACATTTAATATAAATGTAATCCCAGGTCAGTCAGGAGAATGGCTATTAGAGCGTTTTCAGTCTACATACAGCTCCACTGGTCCACGTCCAGCGGTGACGACGCTTTGAAATGATCATGTACGAGTAAATCACACACAGGCAATATCACAGACAGTTAACTCGAGCTGTTTTTGCACTTTTTCTACACTTGCGATTCAAGTTCAGAAAGTTCACCGTGTTTTTCTGTCTGCGTAGAATGCGTCAGGAGTACGCTAAATATATAACAAGGTAATCATTGATAATTTAGCAGCACCCCTCTGCACACTGACACAACAAGAACACCAAGACAGACCTTCACACTCCACCTCAACTCGTCTTTGGAAAATCTTGTGCTCAGACGTTTTTCTCCCTCTCAGGTTTTCATACATCTACTGTAGCCGCTGGACTGTCAAAAACACGCAAGCCTCTTTGACAGGGTGAAGCTCATACTGTAGCCTTGTACTTCTTAAATGAGCGCGGCTGAGTGGTAAGCTGGTGTTTTCATTCGTGTGAAGGGAGCAGGTTTGTTTCACCGGGACTGGGTTCAGCTGTTTGCTGTTCTGTTATTTCGTCAGTACAGTAGCCTTGAGGAACCACACAGTCAAACAAGGAAGCACTGAGGCAACAAACTGTTTGTTTCCAATGCTGAGTAGAAAAAAAAACACTTACAAACTGAGAAGTATTGCTGGCATTTAGAGTCGATTCCCACACAACTGTTAAGCTAGAAACAACCTCAAACTGAAGATGTTTACTTTAAATTTTAATTTTAAACATCTCCCATCATTTGACTGGATTTCTTTTTCACATACACCGACTGTCTGGATTGTGATATTTTGCAAAAATAATCTAGTTACACTGGAGGCTAAACTGCATTCGTTCAACTGAATTAAAGTCCTCAACAAACTGAACACTGATTGGTTTACTTGAATCTGCTCCTCTCATTCAAACCTGCTGGTGGAGGTTTTTCACTTCAAATACAAAGCAAGCAAATACCAACTCGAATCAACCCGAACACACCTTTGTCCCACTGAGTCAGGAGGAGCAGATTCAGAGCTTTAGGTTTTCTGAGGAAGTGACATTAGCGGGCTGCATCCTTCACAAGACCCAGCTCCTGAACTGGGACATTCAAAACAATGTGCGTTAATAGAGTCTTCAGTGACTAATCCATCTCTAGATGTAGACAAAGAAATTTTGCATTCCTGATATATGGGTGACCTGAAGCTGGTTTCTTTTCCATTTATACACTTTCATAGTCTTGGTCTCTTTTCCTAGTCTGAATGTCTGGCTCTGTGCTACTGGCTGAATTAGCTACAGTACCACAGTGATACTATTGCTTCACATACGGCAGATAATAACGAATGCTGGATGCTCAGTGGCAGTATTCAGAGCAACAATATACACAGACAGCAGTGGGATAGCATGTAGGAACGGATTTCTTTTAGCCAAAACTCGTAAATTTGAGATAAAACTTTTAATCTTCACAGCTAAAATGGTTAATCACAGTGGCGATGGCGTTATGGCTGTATGTGTATGAGTCTGTGTGTGTGCGTGTGTGTGTGTGTGCGTGCGTGTGTGAGAGTGTTTTCCTGCACGAGAGACAGACGTGTTTGTTTGCTGTATGCTTGTTTAGATAAGCCTGTGCCTGGATGTACTGCTTCCAATGTTTGAGAGTGAGTGTGTGTCAGCTTAGCAGATGGAGTTTGATTCTCACCACTGGGAAATCACAATCCCACAATGCACTGGGCGCACCGCCAAATGAGGAAGCAGCACCAGCAGCAGCAATGAGGAACCAATCACAGCTTAAACACTGAAAAAAAAAGTCTTTCCCTCTCTTTCCTTTCCACCACTGCTCCTCCTAGATGGGCCATTGTTGTGCTATCCATTTACATGAATTGGGTCTATAGCAAGAGTTATTTCTAAACTCCTGTGCATAATAAAGCACACGCACACACACACACACACTCACACACATGTATCACAGGCACAGTAAAACCGATTAACACAGATCACAAAGGAAAACCGGGACAGTTTGAAGAAGAGGTTGCTTCGCCACCCCCACCCCCCCCTTTTTGTTTTTGAGCAGACAAAAGCAAACAGAAATGTCTGGAAATCCCTGCTTCAGAAAAAGACAACAGCAAGAAAATTCCACCACAACGAAAACAAATGTCTCATCATCAAGCTCAAGTCTATAGAGGGGAATCGTCCCACTTTTGACCCTACTTTTCTGCGATATCTTGTCTTTTTTTCTCAGTGTCTTTTCAGATCCCTCCTTCAGTCCAGAGAAGTTTCTTTGCTGGATTTTAGAGCAGTGGAGAGAGAGGCAGGACAGGGGAGTTGATGGCGTTTTGCCAGCATCTTCGGCAGAATTCACCTTTTTTGTTTGTTTTTAAAACACAGTTCGTCATTCAACTACAACCAGCAGTTAATATCTGGATTCCATGGAGTACTAACCAGTGAAAGCAGAAGAATTAACTGAGAGAACAAGGAGCGCCCAGTAAAACCAGTGGGGACGGCAAGATGACGTGGGATATGACTGTGATGTGTCAAAGTAAAAGTCGTGACATCACATTCCCCCGCCACAGCAAGGCGGGTACAGGTTTGGACACTCTGATCATTGTCATGGTGCACGAAAGTGTGTGTATCTGTGTGTAAGTGTGTGTGTGACAGGTAGGGTTGGACAGATGTGATTTTACAGCCACTATACTGAGCCAATATTCAGCCTATTTCCACCCCTCAGATTTTCTATTTGTATGGAGAAGCCTCTAAAAGAGCATTTAATTTTTTGTGGACAATGTGTATTGAAAGCCAGACTAGTGACATTAAGGCAGAGTGGAGCAGGTGCCATAGCAGGTTGCTGAATACAACACTGTAAAAGGGCTCTGAGGGGAGCGACGATCAGAGAGCGAAGCACTGATGTCACTGGCCAGTGTATGTGACAGCAGAATCACACATGGGTGTAACCCTAGAGTGTGTTTGGAGGTGTGCGTACGTTTGCTTGCTCACAGTGAAAAACAAACAAAAAATGTCTTCCATGACCTGTAGCCCTTTTTTGGAGGGTCTGGAACAAAAAGGAGGTTTCTACTTTCTACTGCCAAATAACCAATCACAGCCCAGCGGTGGATTGTGGCTCTTTCAACATAAAGCGCTACAAACACCTCAAGGTGAGGTAATGGACAGGGGAAAACAAACTGAGGAAAAAAAAGGAGGAGGAGGAGGAGGAGGAGGAGGAAGGCGGCTGGCTGGTCCGCGCTGAGGGTCTGTATCTGATGTTTCCTTTAGGGTTAAGTCCTGGTGGTCGTCCTTTTCTCCGATGCTACTACAGGCCCAATAACTGGAGGCTGGTCTCCCATAGGCTCAGCTGCAGCTGGGGGTCAAAGGTCGGTGGTGTTGTCATCTCCCTGCACCCATTGGCCCAGTAGCCTCCTCCACACTCCCCCTCCAGGGCTGGTGATAGGGCCACATACAGGACAGTGGCTGCCCCCTCAGCAGGAGTCTGTGGAGACACACACACACACACACATATGCAAATTGTAATATATCCTTGCATCCCCAAAACATCAAAAGAAAGTGCAGTGACTGCGGGATGACAAGTTCAACAACAAGTTATCGTTGTGAAAACAAAGAACATGTGCGTGTGTATGTGTGTGCTTGTGTGCATGTGTGTGCATGAATGCCAGAGGAGGACTGATGTCATTGTACATTAGCGTCAATGAGAAGAAGGCTCAGGGTATGTGTCTGTGTGTGTGTGTCTGCATGCGTAAGTGCGCGTGTTTGTGAGTGTTGGTGTTGATGCTTTTTAACAATGATCTCAGTGTCAGCTGTGAGACCAGAAGCAGGTTTCAGAGCAGAGAGGAGATCACATCCTGCGAGCATCAACAGTACTGGCTTACTTGTGTGTGAAACAGCGTGTGTATGTATGTGTTTGTTACTGTGTGCTGTAGTGCTCAACTATGTTTCTCAACATGAATTTTAATTGCTCTGAATGAATTATTTTGCTCGCTGAGCTGCATTTTTGACAATACAAGCAAACACTGCTTGTGCTTTACTATTCAATCTGTTGTTTGCAGTTTAAAGCCCTGTTCATAAAGGGAGGGGTTAGAGCTCTTCTTGCGTAGAAAAAAAATCAACAACATATATCTTAAAAAATTGTTTCTATGACAACAGACCACTCATTGCAGCTTAATTTGTACCAAGTTGTATCTGATTTTCGCCAAGGATGCTGCATTTTTTCTTTTTTTTTTTTAACAATATCCATTCATAACCGTGGCCACCTCCTACGGATATTGAACATGTTATTCTTCCCAAAGGTGCTGCACTTTTTAATGAGAATACGAAGAGCTTCACATTTAGCTTATTGTCTGTCTGAAACTATCAATGTGTGTTCAGATAAGATGCTGCATGTGAACAGTGAGATAAAATGAAAA
Organism: Selene dorsalis; assembly: GCA_900303245.1. Classification (NCBI taxonomy): domain Eukaryota; kingdom Metazoa; phylum Chordata; class Actinopteri; order Carangiformes; family Carangidae; genus Selene; species Selene dorsalis. The sequence continues at coordinate 15,214 of OMNW01009240.1, forward strand.
TGAAAAGAACTGGCATTGGCATTCATTGTAAAAAAAAAAGATTAACATAAGGAATTGTTAAAATTAATGTGTTTTTTCATGATAAAATCATTAATCTTTTGAAATAGGTTTTACACACAGATTTCCTTTTTCCAAAACCTTATTTTTCAGCATAACCTTATACGCAACATAACATTTCACTGAAAACATTACAAATGTGACAAATTAAACTTAAAATCCCTGTAACTGGTTAAATTCATTTTGAGTGCACTTCTGTGTGTTTGCGTGTGTCCTTGTTGCACTAGATTCATAGGATCCTGCCACTATACATAGGCTAAGCTGTATAGCATAAGTTTAAATTGCTGTCTGAGGGATAAGACTTTTTTTAGTTCAGTTTAGAATACTGTAGTTCATTTCAGTTTATGCTTGCATTACTATGATTGTGTTGTGACATTGTTTGTTCTGTCGTTGAGGATAAATAAAGTTCTCACCCTCTCTCTTTTTTCTCCTTTCCTTTTTCTTCTTCTTGGTCTTTCACTGAGAGAATCCATTTGTGTGTGTGTTAATGATTACATGCATGAGTGTGTGTGATTTATGTGTTTGTATATGTGGGGCAAAATCATCCCACAGGTTGCGCTCAGAGGCAAATGCCTGTGACAATTGTAGTTTTGGGCTCAAACATGCTAACATGTCTCCTTCCATTAAATCCCATGGACATTAACAACACCCTGCGGCCAACACTTTCAGCTTTGCAAGATTTTTTTTTTAATGTTAACGCACAGCGAAGAGCTTGTGTGATTTTTAGTGGCACTTCCATATTCAGCAAAGTGGATACTCTGAGTGTATTTGTGTGTACATGAAATAGTGTGTGTGTTTTAACTTGTTAAATGAAATTCTGAGCATTATCTGCAGTGGAGTCTGATGTTTCAGGTCACCGAGATACCTTGAGCAAAACAGAACAGTAACAGCAGCAGTTTCTTTCCAGGAAATTAAATGATGTAGGCTTCAAAGTTACTGACTTGACTGTTCTGTATAATAATGAAAATAAATCAAATTGATTTGAGTCGTTCTGATCTGTGAATAAAGCAGATGGAACTGTTTTTTTACCTTCAAAAGCAGGTGAGCGACGATGCTGTGTGCCAGACGGAGGGGCGTCCAGAGGTGGCGGTACAGAGCAGTGTCCACCATGCCAGGATCCACAGCACATATGCTCACTGGGGAACCTTCATGCTGCAGCTCCTGGTGGAGGTGGGAGCTAAATAACAGCTGGGCCAGCTTACTGTGACAATAAGCAGCATGGGCTGAGTAAGACTGGCTGAGGAGAGAGGAAGCATGAAAGAAGGTCAGACCCTGATTTAAAGACAATGAAATGTGCCTATGTTCAAATGCAACAATAACGACAGTCCGATAAACTGCTGTCTCACACTTTCTCAGTTCATTTCAATTAACAAAAATTTGTATATTCCCATGGATGAAGAACTTCATTGTTCAGCAGGATGAGTTTGAGTCTTAACCTGGAAGCGTAACAAGACTTCTCTGCATCCTGAGGCTTAATAGGGAAATCTGCACAGTGACACACAAAACGCCAACAAAAACTTAGTGGTTCAGTATCTCACTGTCATCTTAAGGGCACATTATCAACGTTGTAATATGCGAGCACTCAATGCACAAACACTCTGCCTGTAATGTGCTCTGCTGAGAATGCACTTCAGATGTGACACATAACCATGCAGCTGGCTGGAGCATTCTTTGTGGCATATTGTGTATTGAATCACATTGCCAGGAGTCACTGACATCTCTTGGACATAAATGAGGCTCTGCAGAGAAGCCTCCCCACTGTGTTTCTCATTCGGCACTAAAAACAACATTTGTCGCACCAACAAAAATTTAGTTACACTTAGTGTAATATAACGTCTAATGTTGTGCTTTGTGCTGTAGCTTCGTTTTAGAGCTGTGTTGTTAAAACAGCAAAAGTGGATACTGATATGACAGATAATGCAACTGCACTGTAGACAGTGAGCTTTGGTCTGTTAAAACAGAGCCTTCATCCATTAATGTGAAGTATTTAATACCTGAAGCAAAGGACTTAGAGAACTGCTCCAGCTTGTGCCGCCTATCAGCAATGAGCAGCAATTTAGTCCTGTGGATATAAACTGTGTACTCCATCTAGAGTTTCTGAAAGTATACATGCTTTGGAAATTTGACAATCAGTGAGAAACACCACATTTATTTTTAATTTGCTGTTAATGTGCTGTAATGTAATAAAGTTATTTAAATATCAGTTGGGTGTCATTTGAATTACTTATCTAAAATATTTACTGATCATAGCTTGATTGTTGCACAGACAATTATACTGATATCCTATGTGTAAAGCTCGTCACAATGAGACACACGTCTGCAACAGTCTTGAGTGCTCAGTTCACTTCAGGATAATGATGTTCAATTTTATTATTTATTTAATTATTTTAGCTAAAGCGGTCGTGCAACAGTTAAATATAACAAGCACAGCTTATTCTGTCCTCTAAAAATCCTAGAGGGCATGAGTACACCCATGCCCGCGTTTTGGGCCGAAAGAATGAAGTATTAAATTGGGATATGAAAGACTAGTTAAGATTTTACAACATGTTCTGAGAGTCTACGCACACTGCACCATAACCTGCTGCTACGGCAGTGAAACAGCACAATGAAGATGTTTACACTGCTAATACTTCTGGACAGCAGTGCTGCTGGCTGGTATGATACTGGGCCAAATGGAGCCAACAGTTGCCAGCAGAAACTGAGACTCCTGTGTGGGCGATGCCAGCATAGAGAGAGCGTGCAGGTGAGTGTGACAGGTTTGTTCTTCAAATGTTCTTCCAAATGAAACAACACAGCAGAGCTGAATAAGTGTTTCCTTGACATAGCTTGTTATGTAAATGGACAGATATGTAATACATCATTAGATACGGTTGTGACTGCTTAATGATGCCACAAATGGCTAATGGCTAATGACCAGCAAGCACTACCACAGAAAATAGAAATGGAAGAATTAACTGTTCCTGCAGTACTATAGCTGTAAACTCTACGAACAAATATTTTTTTATTTATCTTTATCATTTATTGTTTACAAGAAACAATTCACTCAATATCTACACCCAATGTTTGCATATCTGTGTGTGTGTGTGTGTGTTGAACCTACCTGCTATTTAAATCATCTAGTTGGATTTTGCCAAGGCGGTGGGCTGAAGAGGAGACATTAACCACACGAGAGAAGTGACCACATTTCCCAGAATCCTTTAGTGCATTCAGGAGTAGCCAGGTCAACTGGAAGTGGCCCAGGTAGTTCACCCCAAAGTGGTGCTCAACCCCATCTTCAGTCCGGCCCTCAGGAACCAGCATGACACCAGCTTAACACACAAACACACATAGAACAAATTCATGTACACAAAAATAAAATTTTGTGTATGTGTTTCAAACATGGTTAACTTTATCAGGTTTTATGTACCTGTCCCATCAAATACACATGAAATGAGCACAAACATGTTCAAATGCAAACAGCAACAAATCAGTTATTTTGTACGAGTCTCTTTGTACTGGAAGTTTTTCAGTAGAGAGTCCATGGTGTGTGTTCTTTATGTATCTTCTTACTGGACTGATTTTGTCTTGCATGCTGCTTTCGTGCCAGGGATGGCTGAAAGTTTTTATTAATTACTATAGCTTCCTTTCAGCTGGCTTTAAGAGGAGTTTGTCCTTGTAATGTTTTCCTGTGAGCTATGTGTACTGATGGTATGGCAATGACAGTACAAGTCCTGTGGTAGGCAACCGCTATCAGTGGCTGGCTCATCAAGACAGTGACAGATCACATCTGTAGCCTGAACACCATACACAGAGGATAAGAGTGCATGAAAACTAGGATACAGGGGAGCAGAGAAGATGAAACGGAGCAAAAACAGAAAAAGGAAAAGAGACTAAACCTGAACGTCCACAATCCCAGTCTAGGTCTTGTGTTAATGAAGTATTTTAACAATTTCAACTTTTAGTTACTGTGTTAAATACCAAAATTTGGAACCTGACAAGGTTGGGAACCCCTGCTCTAATTAGTGAGCCAGGTCGGTGGAGGACACTGTTGATCTTTCAGTACTTGTAAAGAACTGGAAATATATGGAACATTTTAAATCTGAACTCAGCTCAGCGCTTTGAATCCGTTTAAATTCAGTCAGTTGACAGCATGTAAATTACACCGCTGTGTAGAGGATTTCTACTTTTCTCACTGGATAATTTATAGACTACTTTATATGGTACACGACCCACAAATGGCCAGAACACGATATTTCCATCACTCACCATTATTGACCAGGATGTTCAGCGGCAGGTCCCGCTCCTTGAAGTTTTGGACAAACTGACGGACGGATTGCAAAGAGGCTAAGTCCAGTATGTTGAACTCCACTGAAATGGGAACACACGAACACACACACACACACACACACATCAGAGCCATTGAAAACGGATTATTTCTGCTAGCCATTTTAGTGGTAAGACATCAAAGAGTGTATTAATCACCTCTTACAGCAGGCTTGGTGGCTTCTTACACTATAGAGCTGGCAGCGTTACACTTCTGTTGCTCCAGTACATTATATCAAAGCTAATACTTCTTCCTGAACTCCATCAAAGCTTAACACACCATTATATCAGGTCTAATGTATGATAAGACACAGGTAGAAAAGCTATGCCCAAGAGGTGCTATCATCAGAGCGTGAAAGTGACTATTAAGTGAAAGTGTGTGTGTATATGTGTGTATACGCTTCTAGAGAAATCACTATGGGGATATACTTAGAAAGTTTGGCCGATTTCTTCTGAGAACATCTACTTAGCTCAAAGTGAAGAGTGTTCCATTGTTATTTAAAAAAACTGCTAAGACACTGCAGTGACAAATGACCAGTAAATGTTCTGGGATTGGTACATTATATGTGGTCGTTTGTGTCTAACTGCTCCAACCTGTGGAAGTGTGTAACAGAGAATGGATAAACACTGACTTGTTTTGCTCTGATTCTCTGGCACCATGTTTGTGAAAGTCTGTTTGAATCTACACTCCCATCCAGCTTGATGCTGAATACACACACCTTCTATAGCCAGTCTTATCCCAGTCCATCTAAACATTTGGTGGTAGTACATTATAACACAGAGAAAACCTGCATAAAACGGGTCCTAAGGGACGTTTAACTTGCTATGGTTTTCACTTTTTTCCACATTGTTATTGATCAGTCAAGAAAAAAGCAAATGTCTTTTAGTGAATCAAATCATGTCTCAGCACCTGTAATTAGACAGTGCTGGATGCTGCTCTGTTCTGCTTAGCAAAATGGCCAGCTCAGACTGCACACGCAGCATTACGTTCCTTAATCACACACCTCAACCCAGGTCAATGTCATTCCTCCCCTTGACAGCTTCAATCTTCATAGTTTTTTTTTCTCTACATTAGACATGGTGCTCATCAATAAAATAGGTGCTTAGAATATAGGTGACAAATTCCCTAACCCTCTTTTGGTGGTGTATAATATTGACATGTATAACAAATGTATTCAATTGACACAAAAAATTTTATGTTCAAATTTAAAACGTCAGACACTTTCCTTCTCTCTGTCTGTGTTTTCCAGCTGGTTCTGTAGCTTTGTATCTTTCTCTGTTTTCTGTTGCATCTTTTTCTTCTTTATTGACTGCTGCAATAAATAAAAGCAAGAATGCTCATTTCTCTTTTCATTCTAGGTTCTCCATTGGTGGAATGACCTTCCCAATTCACACAGTTCAGCAGAGTCACTTTTAATCTTAAACAGCAAATTGAAATCTTGTCTCCTTCAGAAATGTTTTATTTGTACCTCCACCCACCAGCTACCTTTGCATGCCCATGGGAAGTTTGATTTCATTTCTTAACACATCTAGACGGGAAAGTAAAAATATTACAGGTTCCTTTTGGGCTCTGAATGACTTTTTTTTTTAGTATTTGCCAAATCTTTAAACAGCCATCAAAATACTACAACTACAAGTTCACTGCCATTTCACAGAAAACCATGTCTTTAAAACATCAAGTAAATAATATGTTGTTCTTCCCAATGACTCCAGTGAGCCTGCAGAGGGTCAGATATAATGGACAAGGACAGGAAGAGGACTGAGAGGGAGCAGGGGGAAGGAGAGTTGATGGAACCGATAGAGAAAAAGGCAGCTGTGACAGATGAGAGTACACCCGTCCCCGATGAAGGTCTGATAGCAGCCTTATCTCCAAACCATGCCACTCACCTCCTGTAGTGTGTGTGTGTGTGTGTGTGTGCGCGCGTCAGGCATGCCAGTCCTCTCCTGTCCTCTTCAATGGGCTCCCTTGAGGCCGAGCCCTGTCAGACAGGCCAGTCATATCTAGAAAGCCCAGTGGGAGTGAAATGCCATCGATCTGGTTTGGGCCCTGCT